>PVIA01008491.1:0-71142 GCA_004024845.1 Tonatia bakeri | reverse complement strand
AAAAAAAAAAAAAAAGAGTTCACATCTTGTTATAAAGAAAATTCTCTTTATAAACAGGCTAGGTTTGTTACCATTAGGCCATCATGAAAGTATTTGTTTATGATGAGAACTTTCCAATGATATCTGTTGGTGGGTTTGACATACTCTGTTTTGCATGAGATAGTTCATATGAATTCCTATTGTCTTTCTGCTTCACTAAGTTCTGCCTCAGTCAGTCAGCCCATCTATTTATTTCTCCATTCCAATTCATCCTCAAAATAACTCTACGAGGTAGGTACAACTGTTACTCTGATTTTAGTAACCAGGGAACTGAGGCACAGAGAGAATAAATAACTTGCCCAAGACCACATAGGTAGTAAGAGGCAAAGCTGGGACTCAAATCTAGGCAATCTGGTTCCAGGCTCCAAGCTCTTTGTCACTGCAAATAGATTTTGTTTCAATTGCCTCAAGCCAGCAGAATTTGCCGGCTATGTAGGCCCTGAACCAATCATAAGGAGTTTGAATTAAACAGAGGACAAGGATCTTGTGACAGTAAGTCACTAAACTCAAGGCTGCTACTGTCTAGCAGCAGAACTAAGGGAGGATGAAAGTATGACAGACAGAAGGAATGGAGAAGGAGGCTGATTTTAGAGTGCTGTTTTCTAGACACGCTACCAAGAGCATGATACCAAGAACACGTATTGGAGGAGCCACCAAGGCTTTGTAGGAGAAAAACGGGAGATACTTGCTTGTCAGTTGCCTAATGCTAGACTCCTCCGAGAATATGGGATGATGGTCAATTTCCCATAATCCCATGTTTAGGACTTCCAACCAGTCTGTGATTTAGATTGTTCCCACTCCTCAGACAAAAGGGAAAGAATAAGACCAATTCGTTACACAGCTTCTATAGTCAGTAAGAACTGGGGCAATTTATACACTATTAGAAATAAATGCTTACTAATGATAAGGTGCTGTGCAAATATGTCACAAGAAAGCTATCCTAAATAAGCCCTTTAATAATGGAACTATTCATTCTGCACAGTTCAAGTTGTGAATACATGGGAAAATTTGTGATATTGTCTTACACTAAAAAACTACCCATCAGGTTAAAAAACTTACTATCTGGAGTTTAGAACTACACTAGGCTGCTCTGCCTGCCTGCTCACCTAAACTGAAGTCTGAACACATTTAATGTTCTATGTACAACGAACAACTGATGTATGAAAAGCTATCAATGATGTTAAAAGCTTTCATACAGCAAAACAGGGTATTTAACCGGTTTGGCTGGACTGGGAGAAGAAAATGAAGAACTGTTGCATCAGATCATTTCCTACAGAATAAATATGGACAGAAGCTTTAAAAACACAATTTTAATCCCTAAATAGACTTCACTGATTTCAGATAATGAAAACCGAATCATTCTTTCTTTCATTTAATATTGTATGGAAACCAACATTAAGCCAGATTATGAAAAAGGAATCTTGCAATATTAAATATTTATTAAGTAGGTGCAACATAGGTCAACAGTTCTACAGTCTTTTTTTGGATTTCATCTTTGTGCAATACATGTTGGAACAAATATGAGAAATGGGTGATTTTTCTAAATGGACACAGTGAATTTTAATTGTAGTATGCAGATCCTCAAGTCTGGCTCCTCAAGCCATGGATTCTCTTATATTAAAAGTCCAAGAATGACAGTTAAAACTTGCTTAAACCCACATAAAGCACTAACTCTGAAATCCTGTCATTCCTGTTTGAAAGAAGAAAATCTCACAACCATTAATAGTATCTCTTTCCTCACATTTTTTCCTTCCAAAATCTGGCCCACAGAGAAGGGAAATTTCAACCTAGATCTCAGACATGTAACTGCCTCTGAAGTAAAAATGAGGGCATTAAATAGCATGGATAATGAAAATTTGGTTAATGGATATTGTTGATTTCAAACAATGTTCTCCATGTGAAAGAAAAACAGCAATGCATCACAGAGAGAATTGCTTTCTCTTGGAACAAATGGTCAGTCCTAAATCTCATCATCATCTTCGCAACAAAAAGTACGGGTGCCTTTGCAACTAGGAAAAAATCCATGTGTTTCAATTAGAATCACTGACCTTTTCTGAAGCATGTCTGTGCTTTTCTATAGAAATCAATGGAATATAAGGTCATGTTGTTAAAATGTTGAATACAACAATCTCTTTCCCAGGCAAAGACAAATTCTCTTTATCTTTTAAGGTAAATAACTTGTTCTATAGAATGTAAAATATTAAACAATTAAAACTATCTTTAAATTGAAATTTAAAATTTCTTTCCAAAAAAAACCCCAAAAAACTGGAAAGCTATCATTCTATATACTCTGACATAGCCCAGAAAGTTCTGCTGGCTGAATCCTTGTCCCTAAGGTTATAAACACATGTGCAATAAAATAGAAAGAACATTCTAGAGAAAATGATGTTATTTCAAACCTCAGCTCTCTTCTTCTCAAAGGACCTTGGAGAAGGCAAAGGCAAGCTTTGTGTCTGTCAAATGTCGACAGCAGAGCCTGGTGACTACTAATCTTCCACCATCGTAACGCTCCAAAGCAAATGCACATATACACAAACCCAAGGAACAGAAGACAAACAAAATGATTGGCATAGTCACTATTTTTTTTTCCTGAACATTAAACAAAGCACTATTTAGAAGAGCTTCAACCTAGTTTAAAAGCATTTTACTTCTCTAATTTTTGAAATTCATATAGAGCAGGGGTAAATTCTCCAATCACCTCTTAATCCATTCAGAGGATAAGGGACACACATGAGTCATATAAACAGCATCATGCATCTTTTTGCCAATACAACAAGTTGTAACACTTTCTCCAATAGATGAAGCGCCCTCAAATTAGACTCACTCACCCTTTCTTAACTGCGAAAGACTTATTCCTGTATCCAGACAACCTGGTTTCAAATGTCCTTCTGCCCATCAGAATGAGAGCAATTTACTCCAGTCTGATCTGTTGTAAAGCTGCAAGAACGATGTCATTAAAACCAAGAGTAGATTACCATCAGTCGCATAAACAATCACAAACAGCATGATGAAGAAAGGACAAACCTCTCAATACACCAAGCTACTGGTACTTCCTTATCTACCCAGTGCTACCCATTACCAGTGAAATTCATGTTTGGTTGAAGATTTTAAAAGACCAAGTTATTAAGAGGAACAGTTATGAAGGGCAGAGAGGATTCAAAATATACAGAGAACAAAAACCCAGAAGAAAGAATCCAGGAGAGGAATATTACAGAAGTCTGTTTCTGAGTACTTTTTATGGCCGTTAAGAAGAGACAAAATAAAATAGTGTTTCATTTTAAGTGATCTGCCTTCTCTGTCCAGATAAATGTTTTATGTCAATTATATCTCAGTAAAGCTGGAAAAAGAATATATATATATATGTTATTGTGCCTTATCCACTTGTTTACAGCCCCTACTTTCTAACATTTATGGAATAAATGTTCTATTATGCACTTACATATGCCATCTATTAGAATTGGTCCCCATTGCTATTTAATTACAACAGCTATGCAAAAAGGGTTACGTGGACCCACCAAGAGAAATCAGATACTACCTAAAAATTAGTGAAAAATAAGAAATACTGGAAATACTGAAAATATATTTATTCTACGACTAGGTACTTGATGTTTATGGATTGATCTAGGAAGGACTAGTGAAAATGCCTTATTTTAGGAAAACAGTAAGCTCCATATCAGTCTTCCAAATTCCTTTTTTGCGGGGGAGAGGAGGGCAGGGCAGTTTCTTCTGCTTCAGAAAATTTGGTTAATATCTCTATTGTAAAACTGATTACCTGGTATTATAATTATTGGAAAATTGTCAATCATCTCCATTGAACCATGAACTCCTTAAGGATAACAGCAACGGCTGTTGTACTTTACACTACCTGCTGGTACATCTTTCCTGAGGGTAAATAGAGTTCTAAAGTTAGGGCATGAAACAAACATGATTTTCATGAAGAATCATCTGGGAAGATGTTATGTTGGAGACCAATATATTTAACTCTCATTCAATTCAACAGTATTGTGTTCTCTGGTATTGGGACCGAGTGCTGTTTTCCTTTGATTGAACCCCATATGAAACAGGTCTTGTGTTACAGCACCTCTCTCAACACCAGCATCACAGTCAGTTTGGTGAAATGCTCTCACTATGGGAAGCCTATGAGAGCTGAAATTACTTGAGGGGATAGTACAGTCTTTATTCCTATTTCATGTTCACTCTGGAAAATAAGCTAAGTGAATGGGATTGGGCAAAAACTAATGAAATGATCTCTCTCTTTTAATGATGTAAAAAAACCCCACCACCCATGCTTTTATATGCTTCAGTTTATTTTTTATTATTATTTTTAAAATTTATTTATTTTTATTTTTATAGAGAGAGGAAGGGAAGGAGAGAAGGAGAGAAACATCAATGTGTGGTTGTGTTTTACACATCCCCTACTGGGGACCTGGCCCACAACCCAGGCATGTGCCCTGACTGGGAATTGAACCGGCAACCCTTTGGTTCGCAAGCCTGTGCTCAATCCACTGAGCCACACCAGCCAAGGCTATATGCTTCGGTTTAAATGCATGACTCTATTAGAAGTTCAAAAACTCATAGTTCAAAGAATAAACAAAGCAGAGTTTGGGTGATCAGCTCAAGGCTCTGATTCAAAGACACATACAGCCTTATACTTCTGATACCTCATTTTGAAATCTGCCCTTTCCATTACTGATGTGTCAGAATTAAAATAAAGTTAGAACTTTCTGCCTAAAATAAGATATATTCTGAGATTCTCAAAGCTTAAACAGAAGACAAATTGGGTCTTGAGATTAATTATTAAAGATATGTAGATCAATCACATTTAAATTGGTTGTCAAGAAAGCATTTATGCCCTGGCTGGGTAGTTCAGTTGGTTAGAGCATTGTCCCAATACGCCAAGGTTGTGGGTTCAATCTCCAGTCAAGGCACACAAGAAGCAATAAATGCATAAAAAAGTGGAACAAATCAATGTTTCTCTCTCTCCCTTCCTCTCTCTCTCCAAAATGAATAAATTTTTTTTTTTTTGAAAAAAGCACTTATGATGGACTTACAAGAAGAGCATGAACACAATTATGGGGAACATGGTCTCCATTTAAAGAGCTGGTAAGTAGAGGAGTAAGCTGCTTCCTTCTCTCCTACCCTTTTTCCAGGCTATGGTTGGTCCCAGGGCCATTGCTCTAAGACCTCTTTAAAGAATGACACACCAGTAACAAATTCCACAGTCTCTTATCCTTGTTTCATCTAGCAGCCTTTACAATAATCCAGTCTTACCTAGATGACAACAACCAGCTGGCTTATATTTGCATATTCAAAGTCCCTTAGGTGGTAAACGATAACTTCAACATTCACTGATAATCACTCTAGTTCTTCAGCCTAGTGGATCCCAACCCTGAAGGCACATTAAGATCATGGGGAGGGGGTAACATTAAAAACAAAAAAAGAAAACAACAACAGTATGTATGGATGTCCAGGACACAACTCAAACCAATCAGAATCCAGATCTCTGAGATGTAGGGTCTGTGCATCTGCATTTTTAAAAAAGCTCTCTAGGTGATTTCAATGTGAAGCCAGGGCAGAGAATCTCTACCCCTCAGTTTCTTAACCATCTGAACTCTGAGGACTTTCATTTTTATTCTACTCCATCCACTTCAAAGCATGGCTCTACTTTACATCTTGCAGCAATTATAACTTGCTCCTCCTTAGAACACAATCTCATATTCTAACTGCACTACTACTGCGGCTAAACCTGCTTTTTGCTTTCATTCCAATGCTCTGTCTTTGGATCTCATCTCTCTCCTTTCTCACAATATACCAAGTCCTCTTCTAATTTCAATTGCTTCTCTTCCACTGTGGCCATTCTGTAATGTTCAAGGTAGCCCCCTTCCCCCTGATTTCTTCATTTCCTTAAATATTCAACCCAACCAAGTCATCAACATCAAAACCCAGACTGTTCAGTACAACAGTGAAAAAAGTCCCAATCGACTGCTAAGAATCCTTCTGTTTTCCTTTTACAACAGCCGCTGCCTCTCAGTCAGATCCTTGTTAAAAAGTTAAAAAATAATAAAAAAAAAGATTATGATAGAATATACATAACACAAAATTTACCCTTTTAACCATTTTTGCATGTACAATTCAGTGGCATTAAGTACATTCACAATATTGTGGAATTATCACCACTGTCCAATTCCAGAACTTTATCATTCCCAAAAGAAACTCTTCAAGTTTATAAAGAACATTTTTTAATTGCATACTCCTCACCACACAAAAAAATCTTTCATTGGGCTTTCAAATGCCTAGCAAATAAAGGCAAATTTCCTTAATTCAACATTCAAGGCCTTCCATGACCTGGCCCCAAGTAGCTTAATTTCTCATTATCATGCATGCTGACTAACCTACAGTCAACTGTGAAATGATGTGCCACTCCCTAAAAGAAGTACCTGATACTCCCTCCATCTGGAATATCCATCCTCCTCAATGCTCCCTGCCCAAATCCGTCTCACCCTTCCACACTCATCTGAAATGTCTCTTCCTCCACGAAGTCTTACTGTTTTTACTGCCGTAAGCAATCTTCTTTTAAAAGTCTCATACCACCTCTGTATATTCTATTGGCACATTCTATCATATATGATAGTTATTTCTTTACATCTTATCTCACTTCAGACTGTATTCTTGAGGGAGTGCATTAAAAGGCAGCATTAGGTTCCAAGCACTCCTGGCCCTTTGGATCAGTCAACATGGATTCAAATCCCAGCTCTGTCATTTCTGAGTGACTTTGGACAAGTTATTTACCTCTCTGAGGTTCAATTTCTTCATCTGTAATTTTCCACAAAGATTAGTACAATATTATATATATGGTAGTACTAAAAGTTTGGCTCAACAAAGAAAGCTGATGAGATATCATCTAGGTGGTGGTTAGAGTCAGGAATTCCACTGCTCTTGGGCTGTTCTGCAACTTTTCCTCCGTTTTGTCTTTTTATGTATCATTTCTGTACTAGGTGTCAGAGGTAAGAAGTCAAAATTGGTGACAGTGGAAGAAAAAAAATTTTTTAAGTCATCAAATGTTTTCTGAGTAATCCAGCTTGGAAAGTAAAATGGGGAAAAAGAGAAAATTAGACCCCCAATGCTCTCAGAATATGTTGATTCTTTTTTATTGCTATACTTTCCAACCTAGATGATAAATATTTATCTGATTGTATTACGCATTAGATTACAAACCTGAAGAGCAGAGACTATCTTATTTACTAACTTTACAAATATTTATTTAGCACCTACTGTATGTTAGGCACTGTTCTAAAGGCTGGAAATATAGCAGTGAGCAAAATTTTTAAACATCCAGGTCTTAGGGAACACAGTCGATTCTTATGTTTATGAAATAAATGAAGAGGAAATTCTAACAATATTGCAACCTTCAAAGCTCCTAGGATGCAGATACTAGTAACTGTTGTTGCAGGAAGAGCATACTTACATATGCATATACACATTTCATTTTTTTTTTGTTCTTAGCTCTGCAATGATTCCTAGAATGGTTTCATAGTAACAGGAATCATATATTGTGTATTCCTTAAACTATAAAATGTTGCTATGAAATACAGTGTGCAATACTATCAATTAAATTACTACATCTGGAGAGCCAAAAACTACCTAACTGCCTATCAAGGGCTCTAACTGGCTGAAATGGACATGTAAGTTACCTCGCTGCCTTTATGACAAGGGACTCCTATTTAAACATTGCCTGTGCAAGCCAAAGCTGTTATCCAAACAGGGGCACTTCTGAAAGTGAAAGGAAGAACTCATTATACCAGAACATCAGGTAAAATCCTGAAGTCCTGGCAAATTGGGACACGGTCACTCCATTACATTTCTCATTTCCATTGGTTTTAGCTTATAATTGCTTCTAGCACCAAAGACCTATACCACCTATATTCGTCTCCATAAAATACTTAGATTATGTTTCAAGTTATAAATAAGCTTTTTCCAAAGCAAGCCAAATTTTAATTTCCAATCAAGTTGGTATCCAGTACTTTCTGAGAAGGGGCTTGTTTATGTACACAGTCCAGAATCCTGACTGAAGCATGATTAAGAATGTCTTCCAATCAAATGGTTAGAACTGGTTTCTCTTGGATTAAATTTCAGTAGGCTCAAAGTAATTAAGTGCCAAACTGCTTTCACACAGATTTTCAAATAGAAAGCCAAAGTATAAAACGAATAATGCAATCTTTTAGCAAGCTAAAAGTTCAGCTCAGAAAAACATATAATCTTTCTTAATTATTAAAAAATGTTTTCTAGGTCAATATATCAGATTTAAAAAATATGAAAACAAAAAGCTAGATAATACAGAGGTCATGGTAAATGTACTGCTTCTTTCATACCTAACTCCTGCTAAATCTGTAGGTAGATTTGTAAATAGTTATGATCTGGACATTGTCTTTTTAAAAGCTGCTTAAGGAGTTATTTAAAGATGCCTATCTTTCAAAACCCAAGCTAAATTTTTGGTGGGCAAAAACCTCAGATTTTTCTAATACAGTAACTATTCAATTAGTTTTAAAGACATCTTCTGGTTTAAAATGTTTGTCTACTAAAAGTTACATATGCAATATAATATCCTAATTTTCTCACCTAGAAAAAAGTGTAATGATGTGGTACTGTATGTACAATGGAAGATTACTTAAGATTATTTCCTCTCCTTTATAACTTAACATGGGGAATATATATTTTTGACTCTATGAACTGACTCTTTTATCAACTAAGTATTAGAACATCTATTAGATGCAAAGCAATATACTTAGAAGTCACCTAAAATGGCAGAACCTCAAACAAATCTGAAAAAAACAGTTTCTTCAGACAAGATCAGGTATGTTCAGAGTGGCATGGCTGTAGACTCAAAAACAGTTTCTTAAAGCACAATTCCATGACCATATATTTAAAACTCAAAATATTATCCATTCTAAAATCTTCAAAGATACAACAATCCTCCAATTAAAAAAAGAAAAAACCATCCTCTAAAACTACATGTAATGTGTGTGCCATATTTCTGAGATACTACAGAGGGAGCTGCTGTCACAGATGGGTAACATACTAAGTTGAAATCATATAACTTCAGATCCTATTAAATGCTCAATATTTCTGTACTTTTTGAAGTTATCTTATTTTTCAGATTGAAATTACAGAAAAAATATTTTTGCTTTGGCTACAATATATTTGTATTAAGAAGCATAGGATACAGAAAATTCCTATTTAGGATATTTTAAAAGAATCAGCAAAGGCAGAGCATATATATGTAACTAAGGCATTTCTTATGTATCCATTTAAAAACACAAATTTGTAGGTACCCTGTACTCCAAGCTAAATCATGTCTTCCCAAAGTCTTTATAAAAGGATTCAGTGTTTTCCAAAAGGCACCACTGAAAAATGCTTTTTTTCTGTGCATCATTCTACATATAACCAAAAATATATATATAAGAGAAAATAAGAATGAGGTTTAAGTTTGAAACGTTTTTCTATCTGTAGCCAGCTAGTTACTATGAAAGCAAAAGTGTCAATTTTTAAACCTGAAGGTAAAAATAAATAAATAAAAAAGGAAAACATTTAAGTAAATGGTATACCAGAGGGTTCCATAACCATTTAATGGCAAAGTCTTTTATTTAAACATTCATGAACAATTTTGGGGAAAGGAATTTCATAGAAACATTCTGCTAACTAATGAAATGGGTTGAAATCAGCTACCAATAGCTATTATACCACCTGTGCCACCCATGGTTTTAAATCATACCTATGCTAACTTTTCCTCTGTTCTGCAAGCATTTAAAATGATAAATTAAGCATCACCTGACTCAATTAAATTATGGTCAATAAAAATGACTGAGAACTCATAGTTTATAAGCACATGTAGGGCTTTTAAAGGAATGACAAACCCAAGTACACAAAACTAATACCTGTTATAAGGAATTCATGCTCAAACTGTAAGACAGAAAATGTATAGCTAAGTGTTCAGTGAAGAGAATCTAAGTATATTTGGTATTTACTAAATACACCCATATTCACCAGTTATCTCATATGAAAACATTCTTTCCTCACAGAAGGCCTACATTCAACAAATGGTTAATGCAGCAGATCTGGGACACCCAAATCCTACACATTCCGGAAGTCTTTAGGACTGGCTCCTGACTGGGCTGCTGGAAAATAACCTTTGTGCCCCTGCAATATCCTGCTTCATAAGAGCATCTCAATATACCTGGGGCTTTGGCCACACACCACAGTTTATGCTAACAATGTGATTTATGGTGTACACCTGTTTTTGTTTGCTTGGGCCTTGGTCCAGCCATATTATTTTAAACTCTGGGTGGAGAGAAGGGTGGAGGGCCGGAGACGGGGTAGCTAAGGTTCCTTGGGTGATTTCTGCCTACCCGACGGACCTCCAATAAAAACCCTGAACTCCAAGGCTCGTGTGAGCTTCCCCAGTGGACAACATTGCCTGTGTTGTCATACATCATTGCTTGGAGAATTAAGCACTACCTGTACAATTCCACCAGGAGAGAACAATCAGAACTTTGCGCCCAGTTTCTCCTGATCTCTGCCTTATGCACCTTTTTCCTTTGCGGATTTTAATCTCTAACCACAAGTAAAATAGCTTTCTGGGTCCCCTGAGTCCTTTCAGCAAATCATTGAACCTGAGGGTAATCTTGCTCCTCACCTACCCTCCACAACCTATAATACAGTAAAATTTTTATTTAATAAAGAGGATTTCTTCTAATTTCAAGGTTTGGTGTCAGCAACTTTATTTCCAAAGAGGTAGCAATAATAGTACATACTCATAGGAATGTCTTCTAGTATGTGAATTTCCTTCCCACAAAACAAAAAGGAATCATTAATGCTTTTTCCTCAATTGCTACTACTGACATATAGTTGAGGAGAAAAGAACTTTCTCAATTCTTTTACCTTTAGATTAATTTTGTACTTTCTAAAAAAAAGGGTATGTCAGAACCATCTGGCATGGCCCAAGACCTCAGGTATACAAAGATACTCTTACCAGCACAGAGTCAGTCAAGGGCCAGTCTTTTCTTTGGAATGTGCAGGGCTGGAGTACCCCAATCCACTGAGTTAACCCTTTACAAAGGGACTAATTCCATAACAGATTCATTGATTAAAGTATCATTAAGGATTATAGCATCCAAGAGATTTTGGACCTGGCTGGTGTGGCTCAGTGGATTGAGTGCTGGCCTGTGGACCCAAAGTTGCTGGTTCGATTCCCAGTCAGGGCACATGCCTGGGTTGTGGGCCAAGTCCCCAGCTGGGGGGGTGTGAGAGGCAACTGATTGCTGTTGCTCTTATACATCACGTTTCTCTCCTTCTCTTTTTCCCTCTCTAAAAATAAATAAATAAAATCTTAAAAAGAAAGAGCTTTTGGTTTATTAGATCAAAACATCTCAGCATGTCACTAATGTCAATCAGTGACAATTCTATCACCTTACATGACTTCCCAATTCCCTAGTTAGTTTAGCTGGTCTCTTTCCCTTTGGGAAGCTCTTAATTATTCCCAGTTACTAAGGAAATTATCAAAGATAACTGTCTATCTTTAAATATGAAATTACCTATCACCTGCATAAGAATGAGATTTTCGTTTAGCTCACTGTTCAATCAGAAAAAGTATCTTGTTATTATATTGGTTTCCATTCCAAGTCACAGGTCTAGTGTTAATAAAAATCCTTGAGTGAATAAACAGTACTATCATGAGCTCACTGAATTCAATGATTTAGGATTTTCTGTCTTTCACTTAAAGCTTTATCAAGTACAGAATGGTAAATGGTGATGCTCTGCCTAGGAATGTCAGATGGGCTAACTTACTTTTTAATTTTTTTCCATGCGCAGTCCCAGGAGCTATTATCAGGCATTATTTTACAGTTCATTATTATTCATGATACCTGACATAGTGCTTTTATGCATTAACTGTAGTCCTGATAGGAGAATGTTAAAGCCTCTATCCTGAGAGAATCATGTACGTAGTGGTTGAAATCGAGACTAAATAGTCAGACTGCCTGGAAATGAACCTCAGTCCCAACACTTACCAGCTCTGTGATCTCGGTCAAGTTTTTTATTTATTTTTTAATCTTTTGTGCCTCAATTTCCTTCCTGTTAAATAGGAATAATCATAATACCTTCCTCAGATGGCTGTTATAGGAGTTGAACAAACTCATATGTGTAAAGAACTTAGAACTGTGCCTTGCATTTGATAAAAACTTATGTAAGTGACAACCATCACCGTCACCATCGCCATTATTCCAAGGAAGCTGGATATTTAACTTGCTGTTGGATAGTGCCAAGAGCACTTTATTGAGTTCCATTACAACACAGCTGCCCCACTGGTTAATCTGCAAAATGGGGATGGTAATAACCTACCTTCTAGGGCTATGAGTGGAGTAAGTAAAACATCTGCTCAGAAGTCCTGTTTTGTGGTATCACCACTCACAATATATTATTGGTAATACTAAGCTCTGTCAGATACTTGGGGTTTCAAAATTACCTGGTTTCAGGTACTCGACCACCTCTGCAAGGATGACATTTAATACACTTTAAGGCATGAACCCTGAAAGATGCTAAAAAAATTAATTTAAAGAATTGTCCCCATCTTTCACATTCCCTGGGTAGGATACATTTCTTCAAAATAGTCGATGTGTGGAGGCTGGAGTATGTCAAGGGCAGAGAGTACCTGAGAAAAGAAAAAAAAGTAAGATTTAGAGAACTAAATAGGAAATAACAAAGGACATATATGCAAGTAAATACTATTAACACTTCAGTGACTTAAGGCTTAGTTACAATTTTCCACTGAGATTAACTAAATTTATCAGTCAAGAAAGAGTCCTAAACATTAACATAGGTTTGTAAACTTACTATCTAATTCAGGGGTGTCAAACTCATTTTCACCAGGGGCCATACCAGCCCCGTGGTTGCCTTCAAAGGGCCAAATATAATTTTAGGACTGTATAAATGTAACTACTCCTTAACTAGGGGCAAGGAGCTCGGCACTGCCACAGGGTAGAAACAAGGTGGAGGGCTGGATTTGGACCACAGGCCTTGTGTTTGCCACCTGTGATCTAAAATATAGTTCTACCTAAACCAAATGAGAGAGGCAACTGGGTTATACTATAAGCTACCAGAACCCCTGCATAAGACAGCACTGAAAAGAAATGTCCTATTTTTAATTATCGGTATCATTCTAGTAGCACAAGGAGCCATACCTAACGTTCATTCCTTTATTCCTGTTTGAAAAATATTTAGTAAGAAAATATTTAATAAGTGCATTCTGCCTGACAGGCACTGTGGCAGGCTCTTGGTTATAATGAACAAAACTGATATTCCTGTTCTCATGAATAGGGAAGAGGAAGGCATTAAACAAACAATTAGTTACACAAATATATAATTGAGACCTTTATTATTATTAAGAGAAAAAGTGAAGAGGAGCGGGGACAAAGCTTCTGAAGTAACACTCCTTGACTCTAAGAGTGGAAGGCTGAACAGAAGTTGGTCAGACAATGTAAGTCATTGAGGCAAGGAAGAACCAGGAATATTTTAGAAACAGAAATGCAAGTGCTTATGGAACATAAGGGGTAGGAGGAAAACAGGCTGAGACAAAACAGAAGAGAGAAAGGCAGGGGATATATCATATAAAAATTTTTTAAATTATGTTAGGCATTTTGAATTTTATTTCAAGTTCGAAAAACAGAGAAGTCACTAAGGGTGGGGAAAAAAAGACTTTAAGTCATCTGGAATTCAAGTCCTTTATAAAAGCAGCATACTACCAATGTCACTTCTGCCATTGAAACATAACAAATAGGCCTACTTCACCTGTCAGGTGCCTAGCTACTCTTGTAAGTCTCAACTATGATGTCACATCTGAGAACATGAACATACCTTCCTAACAAGAAATACCAGGTTCAAAGAATATGGAAGAAATTATTTACTGGGAAGTAAATTTTGTGGTAGTACAAGTTTAAATTTTCTGATCTGTAGCTTAGTGTATTAAGAAAAACAATTTTGCCTTGGCTGGTGTGATTCAGTGGATTGAGTTCTGATCTGCAAACCAGAGGGTCACTGGTTTGAATACTGGTTGAGGCACATGCCTGGGTTGCAGGCTGGGTACCCATTGGGGGACACACACAAGAATCAACCATACACTGATGTTTCCCTCCCTCTCTTTCTCCTTCCCTTCCCCACTCTATAAAAATATATAAATAAAATCTTAAAAAAGAAAAACAATTTTTTTAATCATGAAGAATTTCAAACACATAAAAGTGGGCAGAATAGTATAAAGAATACTCCTGCAATTATGTAAGTATCTCATGTGAACTTAGTAGTTATCTATACATGGCCATTCTAGTTTCATCTGTATCCTCCACTCTCCCTATATAACTTTGAAGCAAATACTAAATTTATTTCAGCCACACATTAAGTATCTCTAAAAGATAAAAACTTTAAAAAATATTATCAACTATAAATATTTAATGTTTTTAACTTTTGAACTGAATTAATATCAGTTTTATTATGAAGAAAAACAAAGAAATGACTTATCTACTATATATGTATGCATAATGTGTTTTTAATACCATCAAATATGCAGTGTTCAAATTTCCAATTTTCTTTTTTAAAAAAGGTTATTAGTCTAAATCAGGAGTTAAGACTTACACATTGTGGTTAATTTATGTTTTTAAGTTTTAACCTATGGATTTCTCCTCCATCTCCTTTTCTTTTCCCCTTGAAATTTATGTGGAAGAAACTTTGTTCATTTTAAAGATTATTCTTTTTTCAGCCAAGCCAAGCATTTGTCACTTAAATTTTTTTATTGAATTTGTTGGGGTGACACTGATTAACACAGTTATGCAGGTTCCAGGTGTACAAGTCTGTAACACATCTCTGTACACTGTACTGTGTGTGTTCACCACTCCAGGTCCAGTCTCCTTCCACCGCCATGTACTCTCCCAGACCTTCAACACACCTCACCCCCAACCTTCTGTAAGGAAAAAGCCTTCACCCACTTTAAAACCAGTTAAACATAAAGGTTTTAAAATAGTTTCAATGTTTATTATAAAAAATATCTATCTTTCCTTTCTGAATTAGAATGTTTATACTTAGAATCTTGGTATAAGTGAAAAACAACAGGTTTTTCAGTTTCCACAGAGAATAATTTTTAACATATGAAAGATAAATTATTTCACTTCTATATTTTAAACAAACCTATAATTAGCTACTATCACAAATAAACGTAAATCAATTTCTCATTATGTGACAGAACAATCTTTAACATAAATCTGATGCCTGAAGAGGGCTGCTAGAAATTAGTGTTTTACTTGACATCTCTCGGACTCTAAACTCTGTATCTGAACAACATACACCCTGTCTTGCGGGAAAACAGAATGCAGTGAGTGACAGCGTCCATTAGACGAAGCTATTTCACACTTCAAATCTATCCGCTATGATTAGAGGTTATCTAGAGGAAAGTGACAACCATACATTTAAACCATGATAGAGAAGAATAAGGCTTTCTTACTCCAAATTTGATGAGGCTTTTTGTAGAAAAGCCTTATAAAACAGGGTTAGACGTTTGCACTAAAGCACGTAGCTATGACTGTTAGCTTCGAAGGTGCAGTATTTTAGACTCTGTGTGGATTCTTTTAACCGCCTGTTGTTTTTCAGTCCTTTTCTTTCTACCTCAAAATGTTATCAGAGGATGGCATTCCAGTGTCTCTAGCGGGCACAAACCAAGCTAAGACCAGTAGAAATGACCCAGGAATTTCAGAAGTGAGAAGAAACAGTAGCAGAGTTTCAAACTTCAGACTTCATGACTGACTCCCTGTTTAAATAGCCCAAGTCCCTCTATAACTTCACTATTACTTGCGGGAATAAAGTGTGTGAAATTAGCCTTATATTGCAAATCTAGGAGGATGCTTGTAAAGAGTCAGTGTATCCCAAAACACCATGAATCCCTTAAAGGATCTCAAATATAAAAAAAAAAGTAGGCATACTTGGCTAATTTAAAAATGAATTAAAGCTTAAATAATGGTCATTACCAAACAGTTTCAGCACATTTCTCGAATCTTATAAACTGGACAAAAGCTCATAATAGCTGCCTTTTAGAATTTTAACATCTGTGATGATGGAAGATTCACTACCAATTGGTTACATGATCAGTAAATGGCTTAGTTTTTTAAGTCAGCCCTTTATCAATAAAATAATTGCTGTGGATAATCTTACTCTAAATACAGACTAGAAATTTAACTGTTCATAGAACTGAGTTAAACCCCACGTTTAATGAAGGAGCTAACTCCTCATTTTTTCATCTTCCAACAGATTTTAAGGTCTTTAAGGTAGAGACTATGTTATTACTATTATTTTTATAGAGTTGTAACATATACTAAAGTACACAAATACCAAGTGTATAATTCAATTTATTTTTACACACACGTGTATATTATGATGCAATTTTTAATTCTGTGATTAAAATCTAGATCAAGAAATTAAGCATTTCAACAACCCAGAAGGCCCATTTGTCCCTTTCTAGTCAAAACCCATCCCTCGTCAGAGGTCACCACTATTCTCATCTCCCATCACCAGACAGTCATTTTGCCTCTCCTTGAACTTTACACAAACTGAATCATAGAGTGGAGTCTTTTGTGTATGGCTTCCTTCATTTCATTGTTATGCCTGTGAGATTCATAATTTGCACTGAATACACAGCTCATTTCAGGGGGAATATGCATATTAACCACACATCCATGTTGATGTGGACCAGTGTTTGTTTACTGATGTGGAATATACCATTATATGAATGGAATAAAACACAATGTACTTATCCAGGGTACTGCTGGCAAACATTTGGGTTGTTTCCCAATTTCTAGGTATTTTAAATAAAACTACTACGAACATTTATGCACAGATCATTTGGTGGATATATGCAATCATCTGTCTTGAGTATACCAAGGAGTAGGAGTAGAACTACTGGGTCATTGGGTAAGGTGCGTATTTAGCTTTAGCAGAAACCAAGTTTTCCTAAGTGGTTTCACGAATTTACACTCTCAGCAAGGATAAGCTTTTCAGTTGATTCCCATCCTTGCCAACACTGGTATTATCAGTCTTTGCTTTTTCAGCCATTTTGATGGATATAAAGTAGTATCTCATTGTAGTTTTAATTTACATTTCTCTAATGACTAAAAGACTTAGAGCACTTTGTCATATGTTTATTAGCCATTTGATCATCCTCTTTTGTGAAATTCCTAAGTCTTTTACTGATGGGCAAAAATTCTCAATTTGTAGAAGTTCTTTATAAGATATATGTTTAGATACAGAATTTATAGTCTGGAAAATGTCAAGTAAGTATTTCTAATGGTCTTCCTCAAATGCTAAATATTAAAAAAAAAATTGTTCTACCACATAATATATTCTAGAAATAAGTTCTTTGCCTGAGGTCTGTCTTTTCATTCCCTTTTTTTTAAAAAAAGATTTTACTTATTTATTTTTAGACAGAGGGGAAGGGAGGGAGAGAAACATCAATGTGTGGTTGCCTCTCACGCGCCCCCTACTGGGGAACTGGCCTGGAACCCAGGCATGTGCCCTGACTAGGAATTGAACCAGTGACCCTCTGGTTCACAGGCTGGCACTCAATATACTGAGCCACACGCACCAGCCAGGGCTCATTCTCTTCACTTTTAATGAGTATTAGTTCTTAATGTTAATTGTGCCCAGCTTAACATCTTTTTAAAAAATGGTCAATCCTTTCCTTGTTCAACTAAAAAATCTTTGCTTATCTCAAAGTCATGAAAATAATTTTGTATGTCTTATTCTAGAAGCTTTATTATTTTACCTTTCACATTGAGGTCTGTAACCCATTTTGAATTAATTTATGTGTATGTTGTGAAGCAGAGGTTTTCACATGGATAGCTAATTAATTGATTCCTGCAAACCGAAATGGCCATCCATTCCCTACTGGACTGCAGTAGTGCCACCTCTCTTATAAATAATATGTATATGTTGGTTTATAGATGCCCTATTCTATTTCATTAATCTATTTATCTATCTTTGTGCTGTCTTGATTACTGTGGTTTCATGTCTCAATACCTGGAAGTGTGCATCTCCGACTTCGTTCAACTTCTTCAGATTGTCTTGAGTATTTTAGGTCTTTTCCATTTCCATAGAATTTAGAATGTTTGTCAATTTCCACACACGCAAATACACAAACCCTGCTGGGATACTGACTGGGATTATATTGAATATACAGTTCAATTTGGGGAGAACATGTCTATTAACTACAATGAGTATTGCAAACCATGAACACAAGAGATAGTATTATTTTAAATGCATCAAGAACCTGCCCAGTACCACAAATTTTAGGCACAGTACAAACAAAACTAAATCCACTAAAAAGTAACCTAGTCTACAGCATCTTTTGCCTTTTCATGGTTCCTAGCAAAGGCATCAGCATTAATGTCTACAAATAAACAGCATGTCTACATTTAGAGAAGGGTCCTATTGTCCCCATGTTGGTATGATTCTTTATCCTACCTATGAACCCAAAGAGGCCTTGTTTGAGTTAGGGGAGACTATACAAAGGAAAATGAATGATCCTTCTTTGCCTCCACTATCTCCTCTTTGCCTCCTTTACTTTTCTCTAAAGCACTCCAGGACTGAAAGATCGGGCAAAAGTAACTCCAAGAGAGAAATCACTGAGGTTATCTATCATTCTAGACCCTGTGATTTCTCTTTTCCTATCACTTTCATTTTTTACTCACTCACTCTTCCAACAGACTGCCTACTGTGTGCTTGGTGCTATTGCCCAAGGACAAAAAAATCCAAGACTTGGATTACAGGGGCTCTTAGCAGAAATCAGTGGGCCCCAAGGGGGCTCTGAATGGGCTCTAGAGAACCAGGTAAAGCCTAAAATGACGCAAAATTGTGTGTATCTGTGTTTTTCCAAGAGAGGGTTCATAGCTTTCATCAGATTCTCAAAGTACAAGATTTTTAAAAAACTGAATTATCTCTTTTCCACGCTGATATGTGTGTATACATATGCAAAAGAGCATAGGTGGATGAAGTAAAGAATATTTTGCCAGATTTTATAACAGCCCAGATTCTGACTAGATGCTACTGATAAGTCTAAATATCAATTTTTACAAAGGTAAACCCATTTCTGTTTCCCTAAGTTACCTCATCGAGGTAAACCTATCCCTTAAGATGATAAACAACTGTACTTTAAAGGAAAAAAAATGTGTGTGTGTATCTTAATCAGCCAGATCACCTGAAATCAATGGATTTCATATAGTAACTTTGTCGGTTCTGTTCAAAAGAAATTACAAAGCCTCTTAGGGCTTTGAAGCTATACTGACACATACAAAACCATCCAAATTAAAATCCAAACTTCCTACAATGGCCAGGTTAATCTTTCTAAATGTCATTTTCATCATGATATTCTTTTCTTCTCCTATTCAATCAAAGCTTAGTCTTAAAAGTCTCATCTTTCTTTTAATCCTTGCCCAAGGACATTTTTTCATTGCTTTTAGAGATAGAGGAAGGGAGAGAGGAAAACATCAGTGTAAAAGAGAAACATCGACTGGTTGTCTGATTGTCTTCCAGCATGTGCACCCAGACCGGGAATCGAACCCTCAATCTAGGTATATGTCTTGACTGGGGATTGAACCCATAACTTTCAGTTACAGATGATACTCCAATCACCTGAGCCACACCAGCCAGGGCAAGACTCATCTTAAGGTTTACCTTCTCCATGTTTAAAGCATATTTAAGGATCTAAGTTCTCACAACAATTTGTCCCTTCTCCTTAATATTATGGTACTTGTCCACCAGCAATCACCTGAGCAGCTTAAAATAACATAGCTACCAGGGCTTCAATCCCAGAGATCCCAATTTAGTAGGTCTGGATGAGACCTGTGAATCTACATTTTTAAGGCTCACTGGTGATTCTAAAATACTCCTGGGTTTGCTTTCCCAGCTTTTTGGTGTGCACAGAATACAGACTGTGCTTTATGAATGTTTAACCATGCAGGCAGCCCTCCCATAGCACTGTTATCACAGTATTTATAACATTACTAAACTCCTTGAGGGTAGAAACCCCTGGAAGCTAATGTAGTTGAGGAATATAGGATGTATACAATAAAAGTTTGCCAAATTAATGAATATGGCCTCTGAAGCAAGACAGATTTACACTCTAATCCTGTGCCACCTCCACCTTGGGGAAGTTACTTAATTCTAAGCTTTGGTTTATTCCTCTGTAAAGTAGGAATAACAAGTCCTTTGTGTCAGAATTTTTAAGGATTAAAAGACTTAATGTACGTAAAGCATCTAGCATACTCCCTGACACACACTAACAAGTGTTAAGCACCTGGTCCACGCCCCTCAAAACAAAAGAAGACCATGTTTTAAACTTTTTTGTACCCTCCACATAACCTAGCACTGCACTCTATAAACAGGACACGATTAATAAACATCCCTTGCCTTAACTATATCAAATACCAGTTGCTTCTTAGACATTACACATATACCAGGTATGTTGGCCCTGAGATGCTTTTGGAGACAGACTGCAAAGCATAACATAAATTCGTTATGTATAAAATAGTGGTGCCATGCCACCTTCATCTCCAACCATCTGCTCGCTTTTGAGTATTCCCACAGAAGTCACAAGCACTCTCTTATGATTGAGCTTATTAGGAGCTCCACACAGTGGTTGCTGTTTTAACAGGTGTGATTTTCAAGAATTAAGTTTGTTTCTTTTCTTACTCAATTAATTCTGACAGTGTGACTTAATTAGTTACTCCATGGGAATGAGTTATAAGAAAAAATAGCAATAGCAGCCTATTATACCATCCCTCCTTTATAAGAAGCCAAGATAGGTCTGAATATAATAAACCACTGAAAACCTTAATAAGCAAATTTCTGATGCCACCTTCAAAATATTTCTTCATTATGAATACCTTCACTTGTGTGTCTGACAATGTACATAAGGTTTGTACTCCTTGTTGTCAGGGTGGTATTCAGGCAAAAACTAAGCAAGCACTAGATTCACTTTAAATCACTCCCAGAATTTGAGGAACCAGTCATAAAATAGAAATGAGTGGTATTTTTAAAGTTATTGAAACAAACACATTGCTAGGCAGTTCCAATTGACAGAAAGATAGCGATAACTTTTAAAAAAAGGTTAAGAAAAATGATTTCAAGAGGGGCAATCCATAAATGAATTACCTCAAACAAAGAAGCTTCAAGTAAACATAAATTTGATATTCCTAGTTTTACCAAATACTTCAAACTTAACAAATTTCTTTCTTAAAGAGAGAACTACACTTTGACCAAAGTTCTAAAGGTTCCTGTGCAAACAATCAGACTCACAAGAAATTATTACTATTTTTCTGATAAAGTTTTTACGTCAGTAATAAATACAACCATAAAAAACGCTAACCTATGTTATTTTAAGAGCTGAACTATTTTTAAGAGGTGAATCTGTTTTCTCATATCTTTAACTTAATCTCTGACTAGAAATATTATAGGATAAAAATAAAATAGAGGCAATGATTTTCTTTTAAATCACCCAGACTATGGGGTGGGCCAAAAAGTCTGTTTAGTGTTCTTCATAAAAGACACATTTTTCATTCTCATCAATAACTATAGATTTGGACATTTTGAGTATGTTGGCTATCTTTTGCTATTGGCTTTTACAAGGGAGAGGCCAGGGGTGCTGCTAAACAGCTTCCAATGCATAAGACAGCCCCAGAGCAAAGAATTACTTGGCTAAAATTTCAACAGAACCAAGAAAATTTGCAAAGAAATCTTGACACGTTCAACTAGTCACAGCGCCTTCTCCACATACCGTACAAATCTTTTTTTCTGTGCTTCAGTTGCATTTTACCTTTCTTGAAATAATAAAATAATATGCCTAAAATATTACATATTTTCTTCCCTCTTCAATATTAAAATAGCCACACAAAAACTCATCAATTATGATAAAATTTTTTATCAGTGCACATATAACAACTGTCACAATACAGTCTAACAAAATTGTTTCAAATGAAGTTAAAGACAACTAAACACTATTAGAGCCATCATGAGAAAAAAAACCCACCAAACTTTTTGGCCAACACAATATGTATTACACTCTATTTTATGTTGAATATTAGTATTGCTCCTCAGCTAAATATGAACATTTGCTTTATATCCATTAATATTTATCTGTCAATAAACCTTAGAATTCACTTAAACTTGTTCATTGTTAATTTGTTGCAGGTTTCCAAACCCATTCAATAACTTGATTGTTTCTTTTTTAACTCTCTTTTGTTCTTTACTAATACAATTAAACATGCTTAGGAAATAGTTTATCCTAAACACCAATTTCACTTACATTATCATGTTTAAAAAAACACAACATCTTCAATTCCCGGAAGACCCTTTTGCAAGAGACCAGATTCTGGAAGACGTTGGGCATCTTTTTGAGTGCTACTCTCTTTCCATCTCTTGGATCTGTTACTGACCTAAAGAAGCAATATGTGGGAGAGGGGAAAAAAAGACAGAGAAATCAATTCCAAACTTTGTTCGTTATATGTTTCAGAGCATGACAGATATCTTTATCCTAAAAACTCAATATGAACCCCCCTTAATAAAGCTTAAGATGTCAGTGAGAAAGAAGACTTAAAAAAGTACACATCTATAATCAAAGGGAATGTTTAGCCCACACAAGTCATTTGCCATGCTTTTTTAAAAATTTTAATCCCTGTCCACATTTCTATAAACAGCTGCTCTTTCTGAGAGGTTACTTAGCAATACACCTGGAGTAGGAGGACTATTAGTGGCAAAAACATTTTAAAGATGGGAGGGAAAAAGTATAGAGCATTAACATGACTTGGGTCAAATTAGTTTTATATGCTTTATTTTCAGAACCAACTTCAAGATGGAAGAGATTTTCACTCAGATGTTATCACATTTAGGTCAACATAGAGAACATAATTTGAATTTTTGGATAAGAAAATATAAATGAACAGTTTTCAGTTATAAGGACTGCCATACCACCAGTAGGTGAACAGTGTTCCTTCCTAAGTGCCAGCTTATGGCTGTAGCTTCTAGGTTATGATAACCTCTTTCCTTTTGTTTCTCAGCTCTTGGTGTGAGAGCTGCCTCTTGTAATTACTATCTCTTTAATAGCTCAGTGTCCCCCTTCTTTCCCTGTTAGCCTTGTGACACCTGTACAACCAGGTCCCTGTATTTATTTATGTTTGAAATACAAAAGGTTTCCATTTTTCTCATTGAACACAATTGATATGTATTTAAACCAAATAGTTTTTAAAAATCAATAAAATTTACTAAATATGGCCAATTGGCCATTTGGCAAATTGCTTTTCCATAAATTAACATAAAAGGTTTCTTTCCCTTCCACCTATCATCTATGAATGGTTGTCCTTGTATAATTTATTCCTATCTGATTTATTTTGCTAGATTCTTGCTTATCATTCCCAGCTATCATTATCTTTTGGTTCCTGTTTCAGTCATCTAATGCTTTGGCTATCTCCCCCCGATTTGTGTCATTTAAAAATATCACCTGTATGTCAACAACACCTTTACCCAAGCTATTAAGTAAAGTTTAGAACAGAACTGAGAATAGATCTCTGCAACAGATATAGCATTAGAAACCATGAGACTGGCACCCTGGCTGGTGTGGCTCAGTGGACTGAGCACTGGCCTGGGAACCAAAAGGTCACCGGTTCCATTCCCAGTCAGGGCACATGCCTGGGTTGCAGGCCAGGTCCTTAGTGGGGGGCGTGCAAGAAGCAATAACCCTCTCTCTCTCCTTCCCTTCCCCTCTCTCTATAGGTAAATGAATAAAATCTTAAAAGGAAAAAAAAAGAAACCATGAGACTGGCATCCAATCATTAATCTTAGGTATGGTATATTAAGTTAATTATTTAATTAACCAGTCACTCCATTTATTTCTCTAGCTTGTACACAAGGAAATCAGACATTCATCAGGTTACCTTCCTGAAAATAAAGCATTCCTATTATCTACTGATCTAAAAACCATACCAAATTTCTTTATGAATACCATGACTTCTTTGTAAGTTCATATTAGTGATCACTACTTCCTTTTCTAAGTGCTTACAAAACTCTTAAATGGTGCATTCTAGTATTTTTAAGTAGCATGAAGACTTTTCCTTCTTCCATTGATTTAAAATTTGGTAAAATGGTGAAGTATTATTATTTTTAACTCTTCAATAGTTTGAAATGTAATTCAACTAGGCTAAAAAACCTAACATTCTTGACAGCTACTTAAAAAATAACCCAAATCCACAACACTGCTTAAAAACCTATAATCTAGCCCTGACTGGCGTAGCACAGTGGATTGAGCGCAGGCTGTGAGCCAAAGCATCGCAGGTTCGATTCCCAGTCAGGGCACATGCCTGGGTTGCAGGCCACAGCAACCGCACATTGATGTTTCTCTCTCTCTCTTTCTCCCTCCCTTCCCTCTCTAAAAATAAATAAATAAAATCTTAAAAAAAATCCTATAATCTAGAACAAATAGGAAGGAAACTATAATATTTAATTCAGAATACTGAACATATTTTTCTCTGTTTAAATATACCACTTCTGTACCTAGAAACTAGAAAAGAAAAATGTCAGTGAAATAGCAAGGAAGGAAAATATTGGATCACACATTGCATTTAATTCTTAGTATCTCAAACCTTCTTAAATCTAGGAAAATTAGCATTTCTTTGTCTTTCATGACACTGCCATTTTTGAAGAGTATAGACTAGTTATTTTTAGAGTTCCTTAATTTGGGTTTGGCTGGTGTTTTCTCATGATTAAATTCAGGTCATCCATTTTGAACAGGAGTAACACGGAAGTGGTGTCCTGTAGTGCATCACATTAGGAGCCGTACGATGTCAATTTTCCACATTATTGGTGATAACTTTGGTCACTTGGATGAAATGTCTGTCAGGTTTCTCCACAGCAAAGTTACTATTATTTCCCTTTGTTAACTGTGTAAACATTCTTTTTCTCATCAAACTTTGACCTATTACCTTTGGCATCCATTGATGTTTTTTGCCCGAATCAATTATTACTGTAATGACTGCCAAATGGTATTTTAATAATTTTAATACCAGCACAATATAGTTTTTAAAAATGAGTAAGTTGCCCAGCCTGTGAAACAAAAGGTCGCTGGTTCGATTCCCAGTCAGGACACAGGCCCAGGTTGCAGGCCAGGTCCCCAGTATGGGGAGTGTGAGAGGTAACCACACATTAAGGTTTCTTTCCCCCTCTTTCTCCGTCCCTTCCCCTCTCTCTAAAAATAAAAATAAACAAAATCTTTAAAACAATAAAAAAAGAATAAGTTGATTTAACCCAGTGCCCTTTCCAAAAGCCTCATACAGCAATACTTCTTCCCAACTTCTGACTTTTTACTGGTCTTGACCCTACCTCAGCGGAAAACTGCTCTCTCAAGGTCGGTACTGCGCCTTGTTGTTTTAAGGTAAAATTCACAAAGCAGCATTTTCCTTTATTACTCATGCAAAAGTCGGTCATGCCTGTCTGGTAACAATATAACTCTAATGAATGTGAATGGCTGGGCAGTAATTTCACGCCATATTGAGTTTGTTCTCTCTTAACCTGAGGTAACAGATGCTTTAGTTCAGCACAAATAGTACCACATCAGGTAAGTGTGGAAGCCTGTTATACAGGAATTCTTTTATTTTCTTTGTTACTGAAAGGCTCGCTGTGCTTAGCTTCTCTGCTGCTGCAATACCCTGGTCATTCCAACTGCACTTGTTAATAAAGCTCCAGTTACAGAGATAAGGAACAACATTTAGGGCAACTTTCTTCATTTCAGAAAAAAGGAGCCATCTTTCAAACTACAATCCACTTACTGGTCACTTACTTTCTCTACTAAATACTGGACGCCTTAAATAAAACTGCATCTGTCATTGCATCTGATTACCTTCATGGGCATTCAAGTTATACTAAAAATATTTACTTATCTAATTTTAAATTAATGTTCAATTCTGTAAACACTTATTAAAAATAAAGTTCAAGGGTTGTGAAAAAGTCTTTTCTCACATCTGCTCAGAGTGCATCAATCTTCTGTACTTAGAATACAAGTTCAACTACTTTCTGAACAGCTAGAAGAACCCGCAAGCCATTCTCAGAGGATACAGAGTCAGTCAGAAGAGTAAAACAGCAAAACCAGGATGTTTTTTGGATCTGAGGTGGTCATTTTGTTGTAGTTTTCTTAAACCCAGGAGTCTGTGACCAGTGCCACAAATCTGCTTACACTACTGACAAGCAGAAAGGTTGGAATGAAACAAGAGTGAAACTTACTATGGGGATACTTTCCCAGGCACTAGAACAGCAATTTTCAACTGGTGTGCTGCAAAAAAAAATTTTTAAACATGCAATACCTGACTCTTTAGTCAGGGACAATGATCTCTTTTCTCTTAGACTGTCAGATAAAAAAAAATGACAACAGCCAACACAGCAATAGACATCTAGTGTGAATGAATCAAAATTATACCAACTTTTTGGTCAGATTGACCAAAAAATATTTTTTTGGTGTGCTGTTGAATTTTAGTAATTAGTGTATGTGTGCTCTGAGATGAAAATCACTATACTAGAATGTTACATCTTTAAATTAGTATAACTAGTCAGCAAGAATCTCCAAGAAATTACATGTTCCTCATTCATTTTATGTAATGAATCTTTTCTGCACATGTTTTAGCAGTTTTAAAGTTCACGCTTCAAATAAGGTTTTCAACTATTCAAAGCAAATAACTAACTTATAATGAGAATGCTTCAAGTTGGATTAAGAAATCAGGTTCTTCTAATTCTATTCACACAAACTTGTAATCAGTACTCCTCTATTTTTGCTCTACGTACAATTACTATGTCAACTGTACCAATACAGTCCACATCTCAATAGCAGAACCTCCTCACTAGATTTCTAAATATTTAGATTACTGCTTTCATATTCATTTTGAAATTCACTTCCTCAAAAGCTATTTTTACATGTATTTAGATTAAGTCTGTTTGAGAAAACAATAGCAAATTATGAGGCAAAGTTTCTGACAACAAAGTCTAAAAAATGTATCTTATTTGTAACTTAGACCTTGTTGTATGTTCAAGGATACTACAGGACAGGGAATAAGGAATTTATTCTTATGTCTTTGGTCTTTAACCAGACCAAATTGGTCTAGACCAATTTTGGTCTAACCAGAATTTTAACAGTCTATAGTTTGTTTATACTTTGACATAAATTTACAGAGCAGCATCCTATGTAGAACTAATCTTCTAAGTGTCTCTGTCTACACCCAAAACACTTCAAAAATTCTCATCTTTCATTTCTTAATTTGTTCCATCAGTTGGGGTTTTCTGATTTTTTTTAATGTTTATCCAAATTTGGTATTTGCTGAGTTAGCTCTACATATGAGAGAGTCTTTTCCTTTTCAAAAGTATACTAAAAATTATCCCCAAATTTGTTTATCTGAAATTACAAGGAAAAAAGGCCTTTATACAATGGATAAACCAAAGCAGTGAAATAGTTCATTCTTCTTTAATTGAAAGACTTAAATATGAACTTAAACATTCTCCAACTCTGTGTATATTTTAAATAAGTAGAAATATCAATGATCCCAGCAGGTGACACAGTACTGGGCCGTTATGTGAGACACACATGGATGCTGACGAGAGGAGGAATAAGGAACAGGCAAGCCATTCAGTATCAGGCTGTCATATTTATTTTCAAATACTTATTACTAGTGAACAAGATCTAACTTTTAAGACTTCCTCAATTCCCTACTAATAATCACTGGTTAATTTAAAATATAGGTGAAAATCACTTTATGCTAATTACTATTGTCTTGGGGAATATTTATTGTTCTTTAGACCACAAATTAATTAGTTCCATCCTTGGTGAAGATGCCAGGAAGATGGAGACTCTTCCTCCTCTGTCACTGGCAAATGTCTTTGTGAGGAGTCTGACCTGCCTGCAGGGAAGTTGCAATACTGTCTTCTCTACAGGGATTTTCACAGCCCACTCTGCCAAGTCTAGGAAGTTTTCACCGCCCACTAGTTACAGCCCTCTCCTAGAACCAGACCTACGAATGTTGTATGGGTAGGAAAACCAGTCACAATTAGGGAAAGGTTTCTTTAAAAAACTCCAAAGGAATGTAATTCACAACTGCATCTCCTTCTTACATTTTAACACTTTCAGCAAGAAGAGGTTACAAAGGGTAACCAAAGATAAAAACAATGTCACACAACAATGTGCTTGCTTTTAATCCTATTGATAATTTCCTGATAGATATGTTCTGTATGAAGAATACTGAGGAATATAAATTATTTTTTTAAAATTAAAGAATGGCAATTTTTGTTAACCAAAGACACCAAAGGAAAGTTTTTTTTTTTAAAGATTGTATTTATCTGTTTTTAGAGAGGGGAAGGCAGGAAGAAAGAGAAGGAGAGAAACATCAGCGTGCGGTTGCCCCTCATGTGCCCTCACACTGGGGACCTGACCACAAACAAGGAATGTGCCCTGATTGGGAATTGAACCTGTGACCCTTTGGTTCGCAGGCCAGAGGCTCACTACACTGAACCACACCAGCCAGGGCAGGAAAGAATAGTTCTATTCACATGGTAGGTTTTCAACAATATGGCTTTGCCAATATAAAAAATTATAATAAATTTAGAAATGGAAAGTTCACATCATCAGAAAAAAATTATTTTTAATTGCTATAAAGAATGTTTTACCATTTAGTATTTTAGTTGGCTAAGTTCTAGTATTATTAAAATATTTAGGAAATAAATACTTACTAAGGAAGTAAATACTATTAGTATAACCTGAATGCTCAGAAGGTAAGATGAAATTATTAAATTACTTAACATAAAATGTAAGTCCCAATATGTTGTTAATAGCAAACTGTCTGAACATACCAACCAAAATACCAATAAAAAGTCACTTTTGAAATAAAAGGTGAAATTTAAATATGGCTTGGAATTATGATTATAAATAAAATGTCCCTATTTTCTAGAGATGTGTACTTAAACATATATAGGTGAAATGACCTATAGGTGAAAGTTCTAATATTTGTTTTAAAATACTTCAATAACTATTGTTGAAACAAATAAAGCAAATTCTGATAATTATTGAATCTGGCTGGTGGGTAGAATAGGGTCTATTTAAAAGTAAAAATGTGGGTTTGAAATTTTTCAAAATAAAATTGAAATGAAAAATTTTAAAAATACAAAAATACTATTTATAATATCAGTAATACCCAATATCTGAGATTAAAGCTAACAAAAGCTATGTAAGACTTCTACACAAAGACTAAAAAAATACCAAGAGAAATAAAAAACAAATAAATGGAGAAGCATGCCATATTCATGGATTAGAAAACTCAATATTGTAAAAATTTAGATTATCCCCACACTAATTTATAGATTTAATGAAATTCAAATCAAAACTCCAACAGGCTTCTTTTTGTGAAATTATGCAGATTAGTTTGAAAGTTTTTTTTATAGAAATGCAAATATGTCAAGGACAGTGAAGATACTCTTAAAAAAAAAAAAAAGGTGGGAAAAACTGCTCGACCAGATATAAAAATTTATTATAAAGCTACTAATTTAGACTGTAATTTGGGTGCAACAGACCAATGAGAGAGAAATAAAACCCAGAAATAGATTCTCACCTAGAGAGGCACTTGGCTTATCATAAAGGTGTCTCTGCAGTCAGGAACACTGTTAAACTGTTGTTTCTTAGCTTCAAACCCATCTGTCTAAACAATGCTCTAAAATACTGGGGCTAACACGCTGAAAACCAGTTAGGTTTTGCCAACGAGCTCCATGTTAGGCTTTGCCAATAGGGGGCTTCAGGGATGACTGCAAGGCTTAGGAGGAAAAAGGGATTTGATTTGCTCCTTCCAACAGACTTCCTGCCTGTCTCTTGTTCTTGTGTCACCCTAGCAACACTTCTCCATTCCCAGCAATGGTAGTGCCTTCCTGTGACAACAGGGAAACCCAGTTATAGTTTTCCCAGCACTTGCAGAACCAGCCTCACTGCATCTTCCACCCCAGATATCAGTACTAATATCTTTTCCTTTAGTGTCTGAATTTCTACTGCATCAGGATCCTCAGTCTTAAAAATTCCAACCTCTTCCCTTTACTCCTCTAGCTGCAGAGGTGTTACCTGCTACTTCTATGACACCTTATTGTTCTTGTCTTTTCAGACACACACAGTTTTACTTGTAAACAACTTTACAACTAATTAACAATTATCCCCCACATTAAACTGTTATCATTTCTTTCCTGATTGGACTCTGGCAAATACAACATTCTTTTCAGTGTATGGTACTGGAAAAACTGGACAGTAATATGAAAAAGCAGGCTGCACCTCCACCCCTACTTCACTCCACACACAAAATGAATCCAGATGGATTATAGCTATAAATATGAACATCAAAATCATAGCTTTTAGAAGATAACATATAGGAGAATAATTTTATGATATACGGGCAGGGAAAGATTTCTTAAATGGACACAAGAAATACTAACCACAATGAAAAAAATGACATATTTGACTACATTAAAATCAGAACATTTTTTATCTATACATTGTTAAGAGTAAAAATGTAAGTCACATAGGAGAAAAGGCTTGGAACACACATATAAGGAACAAAGGGCTTTTATCCAGATACATACAAAAGTCCTATAAATCAATTTTTAAAAAGGGTTTTAATAGGCATTTTACAAAAAAGGATAATACAAATGGCCAACAAACATATAAAAAGAAACTTAATCTCATTAGTCATTAGGGAAATAAAATTAAAACCCCAATAAGAGCATATTATATAACCACCAGTATGGCTAATATTTAAAAGTCTGACCATACCAAATGTTTTGTGAAGATGTAATACAATGGAAATTCTTATAGATTGCTAGTAGGAATGTAAATTGCTACAATTACTTTGGAAAACAGGTTGGCTTATATACTAAAATAAAGAATGTATACACTGTGAGCTAGCAATTTGTGTGTGTGTATGTATATACACACATATATGTGTATACACACACACCCCCAAATGTACACTTCTACACACTAAAACACAAATAGCAGTGTTCATGGTAGCATTATTTGTAATATCCTTAAAACCAGAAAAAAACAAATATCCATAAACAGAATGGACAAATTGTTGTATATTCATATAACAGAATACTTTATAGCAATTAAAATGAACTATTGCTACCTGAAATAACATAGATGGACCTCACAAATATAATTTATTTTACTATTTATTTTTTTAAGAGAAAGGGGAAGAGAAGGAGAGGGAGAGGGAGAGGGAGAGAAACATCGATGCAAGAGAGAAACATGGATCAGTTGCCTTCTATATGAGTCCCAATCAGGGACCAAACCCTGCAACCCTGGCGTGTACCCTGACCAGAATCGAACTGGAGACCTTTCCATTTGCTGGACGAAGCCCAACCAACTGAGCCACACCAGATGGGGCTCATAATTATAATTTTGAACATAAGAAACCAGTCACAAATGAATAGATACTATAATATTTCATTTCTGTAATGCTGAAAATACAAGAAAAGTTAAATTCTAATGTTTAGGGATGCATACTTTGGAGACAGAAACTATTAAGAAAGGAAGTAGCTACCATAAATGTTAAGATAGTGGTTATTTTGTTTGGGGGTGAGATAGCAACGAAGGGAAGCAGAGGGGACTTCTGGGTGCTGGTGATGTCCTGTTTCTCTAATAGACAGTGGCTATAGGGGTATGTACTTTGTGATAAATCATTTGCTGTATATTTTATTTTGTGTACATTTCTGCATGTGTTATTATATAGCTAAAAAGGTAAAGACAAAACTCCCAGTTAAACTTGAGTATAAAAAAGCATTTTAGATTGCAATTTGTATAATTATTAATTTTTAAAGAGGGAGATTCTATTTTTTTCATAGATATATACATCTATTGCAGCCCAGTGGATTTTTCCATATCTTTCCTTGTGCCACTAGTTCATTCTGTAAAGAGTAGTATACATAATATTTCTGTTTTGGTAGAATTCCAAAAGAATTTGCTTGCTTAAAAAAATAAATGTTTTCTTCATCATTACACAAGAATAAGTCATTAAGAAGCATTCCACAGGAGAGTGATGTCAGCAGAATTACAGTCCCACTCCTAATCTAATCACAATCTCCTAGCTTCTTTCATTGTAAAGCAAAATGCTGAAGCAGCTACAATACATAAATGTGCTTCAGGTTTTTAATTAGTTAGCCTTTTAAAAATAACCAAAACCAAAACTACTGCAAGTATAAACAGGAGGCAGGACTTCCAGCTGTGGCAAACTGAAGAGTTCAGCAAAACTTCTCCTCCCTAAAACAACTATAAAATTGGACAAAACTGTCAAAAATAACCATTTTAGGACTTCAGAAAACCAAAATCAAATGACAAATTAAAAAATATTTATTTATGAAAGATTGTGGAACTCTGGGTAAGAACAGTGGGAGTCAGTGGCATGTTGCTTGGGGCTGCTCCCCACCTACCTCCCATGCCCTCGCCCAGGCACAGTCCATGCCGTAGTTGTACCTGGACAGGGCTGGCCATGAAAACCAACCGAGGGGCTTCACTGTCAAAGGCTGCTGATGTGATCTGAAGCGAAGGGCAAAAACTACATACCCAGTGGCATTGAGAGTAAAAGCATTAAACTCGACTGGACAAGAACAAAGAAAGCCTATAGCTCTGCTAGCCCAAGGCTGCCGTCCTAGTTGGGAAGAGGAAGAGACTAACAGAAATCAAGGAGAATAATGGTGGAAAGAAGGGGAAGGGACTAGACAAAGAACATGTATGAATGACCCACAGAAATGGACAATAGTGTGGGAGTTGATTGTGGGAGTGGAGGGGGCAGGTGGGGTGAGATGGGTAGAGGAGGGCGAAAGGGAAAAATTGGGACAACTGTAATAGAATAACAATAAAAATTCTTTAATAAAAAAAGATATTTAACAGAGATTCTGGAAATAAGAGCCATGGAGGGAGCTAGGTAAACTACACACATCACTAGCTAACTGGAGGCTGTGTATGTACCTGGAGTTAACAGAAGAGGGTCTAAGCTCTCCACATACCATGGCTTCCCACATGTGAAAAACAGAACTTTGAGGCTCAGCAGAAAATAAAAGCTGGGGCATACCTGAAAACTAGATGGGCTTCCTAACACACTTACAGATGAATCAGCAAAGGATAGCAGAAGCCTTAGTGGCTCAAGATATTTGGTTGAGTATGACCTCTAACAAATCACTGCTGACCACTAAGCTAGGTCGACACAAGGAGGACCTCAAGGAGGCGAGGCTCAACATTTAAAATAACAATTTAAAACAAAACAACTGAGCAGTGACTTGAGTGACTGCACCTCATAGGGGGGAAAGATTCTGCATGTCAAGTTAATTAAATATAAGCAAACATACACCATAATAGCAATAATGACAACCTTTAGGGGCAGGAGAGGGGCTGGGAGGAGTCACATCCAAAACTGTTATAATATACCAAGGATTTTCAACACTTTTCTTCTTATGGTACACATAAACTGATTACTAAAATTCTGCAACACACCAAAAAATGTGTATTTTTTTTGCCTATCTGATAAAAAAATAGGCATACTGTATTTTGCAGTGCACCCATTTACAATGCACACCTATGTTTTATGAGCATTATACATGGAATTACCCATGCATACCCCATGGATATCATACCCCATGGCATGTAATCACTATATCCATGCATACTGTGCACCCTTATTCTTCCCTCAAAAATTTGGGCAAAAAAGTGCACATTATACATGGCAAAATATGCACTTTTCTTTTTATTCATTCACACTGAATGGTTATTATTGTATTGGCTATTGTCATGTTCTTATCTGACATTCTAAGGGAAAAGATATTATTGCCCCCAATTAAATAGTTGGGTATTGCATGTTTTAAAAATTCTTATGGCACACCAGTTGAAAATTGCAACATATTGCCAAATACATCCAGTTTTTAACAAAAAATTATAAGACATGTAAAGAAGGAAGAAAATGTGACCCATACTCTGGGGAGAGGGGAAAGTAGTCAACAGAAACTCCCTGAGTGGGCCCAGATGTTGTGTCCAAAAGCAGTCACTATAAACATGGTCAAGAATTCAAGAAAGTCGTGTTTAGAAAATTAAAGAAAAATATAATGACAATGACTCAACAAATGGGAATCTCAACACACCGATACACCAAAAAAAAAGGGGGGGGGGAGAAAAGAATCAAATTCTAGAGTTAAAAAACACATTATAAATAAAAAATTTACTAGATTGGCCCATAGCAGATTTGAAATACAGAAGAATCAATGAACTAGAAATTATATAATCTCTAGAACAGAGAGAAAAGAGTCGGAAGAAAAATGAACTGCACCTCAGAGATCTATGCAATAACACTGAAGGTAACAACATACATCTAATGGTGCAACCAAATGCAGGTCCGGCTGCTTGCCTCAACAAAAGCCAAACTTGTGAAACAGGTGCTGGTGAGAAGGAAAGTTGTTTGAGAAGACTGGGGACTCTTGTCTCAAAGCCCATGTTAACATCTCAGTGAAGTCAGAGGTTTGCATAAGGAGGGAAGGGAAAGCAGAATAAAAGTATCAAGGGAAGATGATTGAAAAGTTCTCTATGTACAGACCAGCACAGTTCATCCTGATAAGGATTGTGAAATTGTGTCAAGTGATGGTCTGATGTGCACCATCCAGGTTTTACAGTTAAAAGCCAGCAAATCTCCTAGAGCTGGGATGACTGAAGGTTGGAGTCTGTATCTTTTGAAGTTAGTTCCTATGACTCTTATAAACCATGCTGCTTATCTCCAAGCTACATATTAGTCAGAGTCAGCATTTACAGCAGTATCAAAAGAATGGTAGGCTGTGTTACAATTCCCCACTGTTACAAAATGACCTAAGAACCGGCAGAAAAGGTTGAGTAAACAAACCTAAAACAAGAAATTGAATCAATAATCCAAGATATTCTTTCAATGAACAGCCCAGATTCAGATGACATCATTAGTGAATTATATCAAATGTTTAAAGAAGGAGAGTACCAGTCCTTCAGAAAGTATTCCAGGAACTGAGAAAAAAACATTTCCCAACTCATTTTATAAGGCCAAAGTCAGACAATGACATCACAAGAGATAAAAACCACAGCTGAATAAAACATCAGAACAAATCAAATCCAACAACAAAAAAATCCAATCCCCATTCATGATTTAATTTTTTTTTTTTTAAACTAGAAAGAGAAAGAAACTTCTTCAGCCTGATGAGGAGCATCTAAAAAACAAACAAACAAACAAACAAAAAACCACAGAGCTAACACTTCACAATGAAAGATGAAATCCTTCCCCCTAAGACCAGGAACAAGACAAAGATGTCTTGCTCTAGCCATATCTACTACATATTACTGCAGGTACTTGTCAGCCCCTATTCTGATTTTATCCTGTATAGTTTTCCCCTTTGATATCTATAAAATTTTTCCATTTTTCCAACTAGATCATGTATTAATCACTCAAAGAAATACAGAAAATTTGTCATTTTTTAGGAAAAATTTATTATCAGTGTTTAATTCTAATTCATGTAGAAATTCCTAGAATGTATGCAATGATATATTCATTTATAACAATACAAACCATGAACCAATTTTTAGAACTGCTATTTTGCTCTATACTTATTTTTTAACTGATACTATTTGATAATGACCACCTAATATGTCTTACAACTTTTTCATATATACTTTATTGCCATTTTACCAAATTCTTTAAAGCAGCTACTATCAAATTTACATATCAGAATCAATTGGTGGGCTTCAGAAAAAGAAACACAAAAACCAAAACAATTCTATTTCATGAAGCTGGTAGCAGGACCTAAATTAATTTGTTTTACAAGTTGATGACTGATTTTAACCAGTTCAAGAACTATCTCTTTAAACACAGTGCTTTTGTAACTTTAATGTATACAAGGATTCTTAAAATCTTAAAATGTAGATTGATTCACTATATCTGGGGTGGAGAATTGAGATTCTGCATTTATACAAGCTCCCAAGTGATGCTGATCTTGCTACTGTCAAACCCTTAAGATATGATAGTACCTTACTTGATTAAATATTAAATATACTAATACAGTAAACACAGGGATTTAATACATTTAACCTTCCCATTAGCTAGAGTACAATACCCCATTTATTCAAACTTCTTTTATGTTTGCCATTAAACTTTTATTGTTCACATATGCAAACATTAAGCTAAAGCATTTAATGTGTACCACACTGTAAGCATATATTTGTTCTTATATAATCTACAGTTAAAATACAGTTAACATACAGATGCTCCTTAATTTACAGTGGGGTTATATCCTGATTAATACTACAGAGTATCATTTGTTTACCCTTATGATCTCGTGCCTGACTGGGAACTGTGGCTTATTGTCTTTACCCAGTATCATGGAAAAGATCAAAATTCAAAATTTGAAGTTTGGTTTTTACTGAATGCACAATGCTTTTTTATCATTCTAAAGTTGATAAATTGTTGAATCAAACCATCATAAATTGGATCCTGTCTGTACTATATTTTTCAAAAAAATAATTATTATTTTAGAGAGAGGGGAAAGAAAGAAGAGGGAGAGAAACATCAATGTGTGGTTGTCTCTTGCACGCTCCCTACCGAGGACCTGGCCTGCAACCCAGACATGTGCCATGGACTGGGAATCAAACCAGCGACCCTTTGGTTTGCAGGCCCACACTCAATCCACTGGGCTATACCAGCCAGGGATGTACTTTATTTTTAATTTAAAATTTGAATGCTTCCTATATTCAATTATGCTGTTGTATTCTTTGGATTTTCTAGGTATGTAACTATCATTTACATTGTGATCATTTAATTTCCTTCTTGCATATACCTGTACCTCACTGCATTTTAAAAAAACATTTAAACATTGGCTGACATTCAATAACAGACAGCATTGTTTCATTTTTTAAAATGAAAGATGTCTCTCCTTTTCCATTTTGGTTAACACTGACTTTTAGTGACAAACATATAGAGAAAGCCTATTTCCTTTATACTTTTCAAAGTTTTAGAAATAGGTGTTGATTTTTAGAATATTTTAAAATATTTTGGGAGTATTATGGTTTTCACTAATTTTCTTTTTTAATTTGCCAGGTTATAAATCCTTCAAAGCAAGGACTCTACTATTAAGTGTCTTTGTACCTTCCCAGAGCCTAGAACAATACAGTTCATATCCTATGTCAACAAACACAGCCTAATTAATTTGACTGTTTCTACCAGTAATGGAATAGATTATGGCAACAGTTTTCATTACATAAAAGCAATCTTTAATTTCTATACTAAATCTCACTTGGTCATGGTGAACGTATTTTTAATTGTTAAATACCTTTTAATATGCACTTTATTTATACTTTTAAGTTAGAGGGGTTTTTTTTTTCATCTATGTTTAGCAACAAGATTGGCTTTCATTTTCATGTCCTGGTCTTACCAGTCACTGTATCTGTCTGCCTCACAAAATAAACTGGAAGTGTTTAGTAACTATTTACATGATACAGGTATTAAAAAATATTCACCAGTGATTCCAGCAAATTTTCTCCTGTTTCCTTTTGCAACTGATTTATTCAAAGTATCTAGTTGGGTAGTGGTGTAAATTTTTATTCTAAAATTTTCATTTTAGTAGTTCTCATCTTAATTTTGTCTACCATATAACTCTGTCCTTAGGTACTTCTGAGATACACAGATTTTTTCTTATTGAAATAGACATGTACAGTTGAACAAAACTCGTAAGTTTAACTTTGTCAGCCTTGTAAGATGAATAATTACTGATGGAGGTTTTTATGTCTTTCAAGTAGTATAGCTTTTTGTAGTATATGTTTCCCTTTCTCATCTGTTTTGCTACTCAAGTCTATCTTACTGCACCATAATCTGAGGATGATGTATGTAAAATGTATGCTGGAAATATTTACTAAGGAATTGTGTGTATTCAAATCTGTGCATTTAAAATAAAGCACATATGCTTACTATTTATATTTCATTTTCTCAGAAATTTATCTTCTTATACCACTGAGAGCAATAAATGTTTGGATTATTTGAACTGAAATTTTCATAATGAGTTATTTATTGTCTCCTACTTGAGTATTCTGGTATCTGGCTCTTGCATTTATCAGTTTTCCCATGGTTTCCTGTTACATAATCTGAAACACATCTGCTGGCATATAAGAAGCATGGTGTACAACACATATCCCAATTTTACAAAGGAAGTTTTAGGATAAATTCTTTCTGTATATTCATTATATATGAACTGAAATCATTTTGAAAAGGCAATGTATTAGAAAACACTATTTTGTTCATATACAATAGATAAAGCACTGTATATCAGAATTTAGTTGAGGATAATGTTCTGAATATGCAAAAATACTCTAAAAACTAAAAATTTTAAGAAGTCAATCTTGTTTGAGATACGTTTTCAATAAAATAGGTACAGTGAGGTACACAAATCATTCATTATTCTATATGTTTCACATAGGGTCTTAAACAACAATCCACATCTTTAAATACAGGGTAAGTTTTAGAAAGCATTCATTTTGGGAAAAATGCAATGACAAATATAATTTACTCTACCCCTGCTCCTAAATAAATATTTCATTTATTTATTTTTAGAGAGAGGGGAAGGGAGGGAAAAAGAGAAAAACATCAGTGTGTGGTCACCTGTTGCATGCTACATACTGGGCACCTGGCCCCCTACCCAGGCAGGTGCTCTGACTGGGAATCAAACTGGCGACCCTTTGGTTTGCAGACCGGCACTCAATCCCACAGAGCCACACCACCAGCCAGGGCTCTACCCCTAATTTTTAATCATGGCAAACAGAGCAATAAAGAAAATGAAATAAATCACCCACAGCAGGAACATCAAACACTGCAAACAATTTTTTTTCACGTGTTGGTGTTAGATCCCAGGGCTGCACGCAGCCTTGGCTCTGGGCGCTGAAGCCTGCTAGCTAGCATGACGCAGGGAGCAAAATGGCTCTGAATGAGCAGGGTGATCATAATTAGCTAAGGTTTACCCCAGACCCACCTGCGGAAATGGGGGTGGGCTCAAATGTTGCTAGTAAGAGATAATAAGGGCTTTCTTCTCTAGCCGATCTATGGTTAAATCACCAGGTCTTCTTCATGGCTCAATTAACAAGGGGTTGGGGGAGGATTTGGCTCCCCAAACACCTGGCAGGGGTGCATCTGTTGACTGAGACTTTACTTTTTCCCAAATCCATTTTTCACCAACAAATGACATCTGCAACCCTTTGAAGAGTAATGCATGTTTTCTTCCACCTGAAAAGACAGCTGGTGGGAAGATGAAAACACCACCTCAGGTTTAGACCTGAAGCATATCAATCTTTGGATAAAACAACAATTTATATTACCAAGTTAAATATATGTATAGATTAATATAATATGTAGATTATACAATTAAAAACTGTAAAATCTTGGGTAAAGAGGGATGCATTTGCTTCAGACACAGCTCATTAGCCATGTTAGAGAAGCCACCTGTTACACCACAGCTAGAATTTCAGGTGTGTATTACATGGTAGGAGGATTTTCAATTCTCCTCTGAGCTATAAATTTGAAAGACAGCATTGGGTGAAAGGAGGTCTCTGTTTCCTTTCCCTACAAGCTAAGATAGAAAACCTTGAACCCAGAAGAAGATTCAAGGCAGCAATCAGGGACATCATGCAGAGCATAGCTGAATACAGGAAAATGGTCTGCTGCCTGGCGTTTTACTGTGGAAACATCTAACAAAACCACCTGAAAGACTCAAGAGAGCAGGCTGACGTCCTAGGGCTGGGTGGAGTTTGAGGGGCTGGAGAGATTTGAAGAAAAAGGAAAAAAAAAAGATAGAATTCAGGGGCACAGACAACAGTGTAGTGATTGCAGGGGGTGGAGGTGGAAGAGGGTATAGGGGAAATAAATGGTAATGGAAAAAACACATTAAAATTTTTTTTTAAAAACCACCTGAAGAATGGAAGGCTACTAAGTCAAGTGGAATTAAAGTGGGATTCAATGGTGCAATAGTTTTTAGTAGTCAGAGTTCAGAAAAGGTAGCCATAAGAAAGCCATAAAATACATTTAGAACTAGGGCAGTTTCAGTTTGTTCTTAAATAGTTTCTTTCTTTTGTTACTCATATCCAAATACCATCCCAGGGAAAAAGCAAGGCTTTTCTGAACCTATAGGTTCCATGTAAAAAGATTTCAAGACTGTTATCTCCTACTGCAAATTATTTCCACATGGATCCTTGAGAGCCTTGGCTTTGCTTGTTGTCCGTTTCTCTTCAGGAAGGATGAAACTAACCATCAGAGTCATGAGGATGAGAAATGCCAAGTTTGCCCCCCCCCCCCAAAAAAAAGTCTATCTGAAAACTACCACTTGGAACATTAATAAAGATAACTAAAACCCAGCCCTTCTTCCACTGACTGTCCCCACTTTGATAAAGGAAAAATGACTGTTCATAGATAGCAATTTGTTTTGGGGTTACACAAATCCACAAGAGAAACAAACCAGAAAAGACACTCCAAGGTCTAACTGAGAAGAGGCATAGAAAAAGCAGCCATACATCTATTCCATGATTATATCTCAAAATCACTTAATCCTCTTAGAGAATATAACAGTTTTGGTGAACAATATAATAAAGGGAACAACAGGAATAATGGGGGAAAAACTGGGAACACTGTAATGAATAATCAATAAAATGTACATTAAAAAAAATGAATAAAGGGAACACCAAGCAGGAAACATATTCATCACTAGTCCTGACCAGTGTGGCTCAGTTGGTTGGGCGCTGTCTCACAAAGCAAAAAGTCACTGTTCGATTCCAGGTCCGGGCACATGCCTGGGTTGCATGCAGGTTTGGTCTCTGGTCAGGGTGTGTGCAAGAGGCGGCCCATCAATGTTTCTCTCACATCAATATTTTCCCCTCTTTTTCTCCCTCCCTTTCCCTCTTCTAAAAAAAATAAATAAAATCTTAAAAAAAAATCCATCATTAGACAAAGGGTTGAAAAGGAATTCTGAAGTGTTCACTTATTAAATAGCAACTACAACCAATGATAAAATTAGAATTTAAGTATACAAAATGACAAATGAATTAAAAAATTAGCAAGTAAATTGGTTAAAATAAATTCTTCAAAAAGTTTGTAACTATTTCCCTTGAAACTTTAGTTGACCTACAAACTTGCTAAGTTTAAGAAGATATTAGATTTTTGCCTATTTTCAAAAGTATTTATTCAGAATTTGGTTTCAAAAGTTCACCACTGACATATTAATTTGCCACCACTGTGATAATCAGATAAAATTTAAAATCTAAGCATATTTCCAAATCTATTATTATCTCATTTATAAATACACATTAAAAATTCCCTTAATTAAATCTATAGGACTTCAAACATGTAGTGACTATCTGAAGCAGCTCTCTTTGAACTGTTTTTAATATATGGCTGAATACAAACAACTTTTAAACAAAATTTTTCACATTACAAAAGTTGCAAAGTTCAGAAAACAGAGCAGAAAGATTTGATCTCATAGTAAAAAGGCATGCAATGCATAATGTCAATGGTGGCTGGTTTACTAAACTCCTGTACTTCAGAGTGGCCTACAGGACTCACCAAGGTGCTCTCACAAAACATTTAATATTGTGCGTGTTGCAAGAAACAGGGTAGGAATCACATATATAATAAAGCTTCTGTCCACGTCACATTTAGGACAAAACAGCGACTTCTAAGCTTCCTTATGTTAGGCGAAATACTAGAAGCGCTATTCTCTTTTCAAATGACTATTCTTAAGTATGGGGCTTAAAAGTCCTCTAAAGAGTTAGCTTTGGCACATAATGAAGGTAGAATAAATTTATGTAACATTAGAAATGTTCTACTACTCTGCTTTGCAAAATCAAAGCCTTTTTAAATATCAAAATCATACCAAAGATTAAAAAAGATATGGAAAATAGATCCTTAATGATCCAAGATACACAAGTATAAATCTAATAAAGGATAAAGATAGACAGGTACATAATAGATGGATACAGATGTATAAAAATGTAAAATTTACCAAAAACACAAAAGATAACTTGAATTAAAAAAGTAAACCACATTCCTGAAGGAGAAGAGTGTGGCACACTGTATTTTCCAAAAATGGCCACAGTGATATTACCAGTCCCACATGCTCTTCAAACCCTGTCATTCCTCTCACAGAGAGATGGGCCCTACTTTGTTTCCTGCCCTTGAATCTGGGGCATGGCTGTGACTAACAGTGTTATTCAAATGCTGAAACTCCCAAACATAAGCCAATCAAGTAAAATCTCTCAACATTTGGAACTGAGCTAACCTATAAGAAATCAGGCTATCCTGCGGCCACCATGCTAAAGTAACCACATAGTGACAGAGATGGCTGAAGAGCCCCAGCTGTTCCAGCCCCAGTTGTTCAAATCCTCCCAGTGTAGGTACAATTTATGTAAGAAAGCCATCAGATAATTCCAGCCTTCAGCCTTGGAGCTGTCCAGGCTGACACCAAATGGAGCAGAAACCATCTCCAATGAGCCCTTACTAGACTGCAGAATCACAAGCTCATTTTTAGCCCTAGGTTTTCAGGTGGCATTACACAGCCATAATTAAATGGAAAAATATAATTAGAATATAAATTATTGATTCATCTATAAATTTAACAAAATTACAATGCACACTCCAACAAGATTTGAGAAAATCTGACACAATGATTCTTTGGCAGATTAAAGATGACCATAAATTCTTGAACGCTAGCTCATGCCCTCCTGCCATTCACAGTTGGGTCTATGTCCTCTCCACAAAGCCTCCATTAAGGTTTATGATTGTGACCAAGAGAATATGGCAAAAGTGACACTGCACCAGTCTCCAGTCCCAGCTCTTTAGAAACAGGCAGATTTTACTTCTTGTCTTGGGACAACTGCTCAAAAAGCCCCAAGTCACTATGGAAGAAGTCAAACTACTTTTTTTGAAAGACCACACAGAGAGGCCCTAAGACCACATGGAGAAGTAGAGTGCCCAAATGATTCCAGCTTCCAAGTCGTCCCCTCTAAAGTTGTGTGACATGTGAATGAGCTTTATTGGACCTTTCAAATTAGAGTAACTCCCAGGTGAATACCACCATATGGATCCTTGTTAACATGTGGAGCAATCCCAGTCAAGTGTGCTTCAATACTCAGCCCCCAGGTTATGAACAAATAAAATAATTGTGTTTTAAGTCACTAAGTTTAAAGTGGCTATATAGCAGTTGGTAATTGAAATAGGTCCTAAGATTTATCTGAAATAATACATATTGATAGAGAAGAAAATGATCAAATTAGAAGATATTTTGATGTCCAGATTTAAAATGTAATAAGCTACAAAAGTTATAATATTATTATATGGTATTAGAGCAGATATACATATCATTTTAAAAAAATAGAAAATTCTGAAACAGACCCCATTAGGTATAAAATTTTAGAGAATAATAAATGTATTTCAAATCAATAGAGAAAGAATATATTATACAATAAATGTGCTGGAACCACTAATTAATTAAAGGGGGAGTTGCATCTTTACCTTATATATTATGCCAAAACAAACAAACAAAAAAATAGATTGTATATTTGAAAATAGAAAATAAAGCCATAAAACCACTAGAGAAAATGAATAAAATCACTAAAGATGAATATTTACATACTATTCAAATGGACAAGGCCTTTACAAGTATAATAAAAAGCCAAAGTCATAAAAGTCTAAGATTTAACTATGTAGGAATTATAAGCACTATAAAAAAGAAAACCCGAAAAACATTTTAAAATGATAAATAATACTTACCTTTCATACACAAAAAATTTTACAAATTGATAAGAAAAACAAACAGCTCAATTTAAAGGATGGGCAAAGGGCATAAATAGGTAGTTCACAGAAAATATATATATGGTCAATAATTAAGAGAAAATTACCTGCTTTAAAAAGAGTAAACAGTATTGATAGGAGGAAAACAACTGAATCCAGACTCTCTACAACATTCATAATATCCAGGATATAATCCAAATTGCCTGTCATGTGAAGAACCAAGACAATAGGACACATGTTCCAAAGACAATAAAATCCTTTCAAGTTTGATTTGAGATAAAACAGACGTTTAACACAAAGATAGGGATTTTCAAATGGCTGTTATTACGATCATCAGCAGAGTAAGTAAAAAAATGTTTTTAATGATTAAAAATTTCATCAGAAAAATAAGAAATCTCAGTAAAAGATAAAAGCAAAAGACCAAAGGAAACCTAGAGTTGAACAGTTCATTTTCTGAAATAAAAAATTTCATTGAATGAACCTAACAGCCAATTGGAAAAGGCAGAGGAAAAAGTGACTATGAAGATAGGTCAATAGAAGTGATCTAAGACGAAGACAAAGACAAAAAATAGTTTTTAAGATTTTATTTATTTTTAGACAGAGGGGAAGGGCGGGAGTAAGCGAGGGAGAGAAACATCAATGTGTGGTTGCCTCTTGCACACCTCACACTGGGGACCAGGCCTGCAACCCAGGCATGTGCCTTGATGGGGAATTGAACCAGAGACCCTTTGCTTCCCAGGCTGGCACTCAATCCACTGAGCCACACCAGCCAGGGCAGAAAAAATATTTTTAAATAAAAGAACAGTCTCAGGAACCTATATGATTACATCAAATAGTTCAATAAATTTATAGATGGAATGCTACAAAGCAGTAAAAAAATGGAACAGAAAAAAATATTTGAAGGAATAATGGTTGCTATTTCTCCAAATTAGAAGAAAGCATCTTATTCAAACATTAGGTGCAGATATTGAAGGCAGCAAGAGATAAACAATGTTGTATAGAGGGTAACAAACCAACTAATTTACAAACCACTTCTCATGAGTAACATGGAGGGCCAAAGAGAGCAGAGTAACAGTTTTGAGGTGTCTTTTAAAGAAACAAATGATAACCCTAACCCTAACCGCCATATATTCAGTCAAAATATCTTTCTAAGAATAAAGGCAAGATAGAGATATTTGTGGATTAAAAAAAAGAAAATTAATTGGCAACAGACCTAAATACAAGAAATGCTAAAGTTCTTTAGGCATGAAGGAATTGATACTCGATAAAACTTGGATCTTTAAGAAGATATTAAAGGACACAAAAATGATAAACACCTAGTTAATGCAAAAGCTTTCTGTCTTGTTTGCCTTTGCCTCTTAATTCTTTACAAACCATAAAATAGTTCAAAGAAAAACTTATATCATTGTTTTCTGGGGTTCATAATGCGCTATATATAACAATTACATTATAAAGGATGAGATGATTTGGGAATAATGTTACAAAATTTCAATATTTTATGAGAAGTACTCCGTATTAATCACATGTGAGCTGTGAACAGTGTATATTAGGGATAATGCAAAAAGTATGACTCAAAAGCCAAAGGAAAATTGAAATCAAATTTTAAAAGTATAGTTTATATAATCCAAAAGCAAGGCAGGTAGGCAAAAGGAATATAAAAACAAAAAACAAAAGATGTTAAGAAAATGGTAAACCCAAAACTGACTATATCACTAATTATGTTAAAAATTAATGAACTAAAAATTCCAATAAAAATGCAGGGATTGTCAGAATGGATAATAAAACAATACCAAATTTTATGCTATCTAGAGACACGGTTTAAACATAAAGACAGATAGGTTGAAAGAAAATGAATGAAAAAGTATGTATACCATGTAGACAGTAAGCATTAGAAGTCTGGAATGGTTATATTAGTATTAGATAAAATAGGTTTTAAGACAAAATTTATGCATTACAGAGACATTTTATATGCATAAAAGAACAATTCATCAGGAAGACAGCAGTCATCAGTATGCACGTGCCCAGTAACAGCTTCAAAATAAATGAAGCTAAAATTTACAGAACTAAATAGAGAAGCAGACAATTCCATAATTATAGTTGTGATTTTTAACACTTCTCTTAGTAATTGGTGAACAGCTAGACAAAACATCAGAAAAGACATGGCTGACCTTTCTGTAATTGGTATTTACGGAACATCATACGCAACAGCACAGAACAGACACTCTTTTTAAGAGCATATGCCATGTTTATCAGGACAGATCATATCCTGAACTGTGAAACAAGTTTCAATAAATTTAAAAAGATTAAAATCATACAAAGAATGTCCTTTGGTCACAATGCAATTATATTAGAGTTTATAATAGTATCAAGAGAAAAACAAATATTTTGAAATTAAAGGACATATTTCTAAATATCAGTGAATCAAAGAAATCACAGGAGCAATCTGAAAATATTCTGAATGGAAGAAAAATAAAAATATCAAAGAGTGGCCTGGCTGGTGTGGCTCATTTGGTTGTAGTGTCATCCCACGCCAAAATGGTAGCAGGTTTGCTTCTGGGTCAGGGCACATACCTGGGTTGTGGGTTTGGTCCTTGACTGATACGCATACGGGAAGCATATAGTCAATATTTCTCTCTCATATCAATGTTTTTGTCTCTTTCTTTCCCCCTGCCCTGCCTCAGAGCCCTGGCTGGCATGGCTCAGTGGACTGAGTGCCGGCTTGCAAACCAGTCCTCAGTGGGGGGCACACAAGAGGCAACCACACATTAGTGTAACTCTCCGTCTCCTTCTCTCTCCTTTCCCTTCTCTCTAAAAATAAATAAAATCTTTAAAAAAGTCAATGAATGTATCCTTGGGCAAGGATTAAAAAATATATATATCACAGAGCAAAATTTGGGATGCAGTTAAAACACTACTTACCAGGAAAAAATAATAGCTTTGAATGACTGAAAAAGAGAAAAATTCAATAACCTAAATTTTTACCTTAAAAGGTTAGAAAAGAAACGGACCCCAAAATAATGGAAATAACAACGATAATAGCAAAAATCAATTAAAAAACAGGCAAAAATTAATGAAACCAAAAACTACTTCTTTAAGAAACTGATAAAACTGCTAAGCCTTTAGCAATACTGATCAAAGGGGGGGGGGGAAGTAAAATAGGTCACAATTTATTAGTATCACGAATGAATATGGGCACATCACTTAGATCCTGCAGCTATAAAAAGTATAATAAGAAAATATTATTAAAATTTTTTATGCTAATAAATTTAACAACCTAGATGAAATGATCAAATTTCTCGAAAGATACAAATGACCAAAATTGGACCAAAATTGACCCAAAAAGAAACAGATAACCTGAATAACCCTATATTGATGAAAGAAATTACATTCAGATGAGGATCGGGCATGTTCAGGGTGGTATTGCCACAGACTACATTCGTAATTTTAAAACTTACCTTAAAGAAAATTCAAGACACAGATGGCTTCCCTGGTATATTCTATTAAATGTTTAAGTAAGAAACAAAACCAATTCTACAAAAACTCTTTCAGAAAATGAAAGAGGAGGGGACAATATTCAATTCATTTTTTAAGGTCAGTATTATCCTAATATCAAAAGCAGACATAGACATGATAAGCAAAGAGAATTACAGACCAATATCCCTTAAAACATAACGTTAGAACGTAAAACATGTTACAAAAATCCTTAACAAAATCTTAGTAAATTGGATTCAAGGCATATACAAAGGAAAGTTCATCACAATCAAGTGCAGTTTAACCTGGGAATGCCAAGTTGGTTTAACTTGTGAAAACCAATGCAAAATTAGCCACATTAGAATAAAAGAGAAAAAGAACACTATCATTTGAATAAATACAGAAAAAGCACTTGACAGAATTCAATATTCTTTCATAATTAAGAAGATAAAAACTTCCTCAATCAGATTAAAACTGATAGCTAAAATCACACTCAATGATGAAAAGTTCAATGCTCTCTAAGATCAGGAACAAGGCAAGGATATCCACTCTTCACCACTTTTGTATTGGAATGTCTAGTCAGTGCAATCAGGGGGAAAATAAATGAATAAAATGCATATAGGTGAGAATTTAAGAAGTAGAACTGTCTTCAATGACAGATGACATAATCATGCATGTAGCAAACTATAAGGAATCTACAACAAAGTTACCAGAATTAATAAATTAATGTAGCAAAGCTCCAGAATATGAGGTTAAGATATAAAATTCAATTTATTTCTACATACTAACAATGAAGAATTAGAGATAAAAAATTTTAAAAGTCCACTTAATAAAACAAAATGAGAAAATAATGTAATTAAGAATAAATTTAGTGAAAGATATGCACTGAGAACTACAAAACATTGCAAAGGGAAATTAGAGACAATAACTAAACATACCATGTCCACTGGCTTCAAAGGCTTAATGGTATTCAAATAACAAACATTCAAAAATTGATCTTAATTTAAAATTTTTTCTTTTTAAAATCTATCTATCTATCTATCTATCTATCTATCTATCTATCTATCTATCTATCTAGGTGAAGGAAGTGAGATAAGAAGAGAAACATCAATGTGTGGCTGCCTCTCATGTGCCCTGACTGGGAATGGAACCAGCAACCCTTTGATTCACAGGCCTGCACTCAATACACTGAGCCACACCAGCCAGGGCTAAAATTGATCTTTAGATTCAATGTAATTCCAATAAAATCCTGCAGGCTTTTTGGAAGAAATCAACAGCTGACTTTAAAAGTTATATGAAATGGCAAAAGACCTAGACTATGAAAAACAAATTTGAAGAACAAAGGTGAAGGACTTACACCACTTCATTTCAAGACTTATTATAAGCTACAGAAATCGAAATGGTGTAGTATGGGCAAAATGATAGACATACAAACATAAAGCAGAGTATAGTCCAAAAATAGAACCACACTTACATCTCAACTGATTTTCAACAAAGGAACCAAGGAAGTATCAGTGGAGCAAGATTTCCTTTTCAACCAGTGATGCTGGAACAATGGGATAACCATGTGGAAGACAATGAACCATAACCATTACCTCACACTATGTACAAAACTAATCCAAAGCTGATCACAGACCTAAATGTAAAAACTAAAACTATTAATTCTCAGGGAAAAAAACAGAATTTTTGTGAATTTGGGTTAGGCAAAGATTTCTTACAATACAAAGAAACACAAGCTATACAAGAAAAAAAGATAAAATGGAAAGATTAAAAATGTTTGCTCTTCCAAAGAAACTGTTAAGAAAATGCCAAAGCAAGCCACCAAACGGGAGAAAATATTTTTTAAAACATCTGACAAGACTTGTATCCAAAACATATACCTCTTTCAACTTCATAGTAAAAAGATTAACAATACAATGAAAAATGAATAAGATCTGCACACTATAAAATATATGCAGAAGCAGAATAAGCACATGAAAAGATATTCCACATGAGCAGTCAAAGAAAGGCAAATTAAAACCACAGTACGATTCCACTACCCATCCATTAGAATAACTAAAGTTAAACAAGACTGACATTTTTAGTAGCAATCACACTATATCGTAACTATGGACATGTTTCTCTATTCCAATAAAATGTAAACTTACAGAGAAAAAAAAAAAGAATCACAACAATAAGTGGTAGTGAGGTTCTGGAGCAACTTGAACTGCCATTCATTGCTGATGGGAAAGTAAAGTATACAGACACCCTGGAAGTAGTATGGCAGGGTCTTATAAACTTAGGCATATAGTACGTGACTATATGCAATTCCACTTCTAGGTATTAACCCAAGATCACTGAAAATATATCTCCACCTAAAAACCTGTACATAAAGGTTCACAGCAGCATCATCCATAATAGCCAACAATTCAGTGCAATCCAAATGCCCATCAAGTGATGAACGGATAAACAAATTTTAGCAAATCCACTATAACTGAATACAACTCAATACTACAAATGAAATATTAATAAACAAAACATGATGAATCAAAACATTATGCTAAGTAAAAGATGTTAAATCATGTGTGCCAGATGACTCCACTTGTTTGAAACTCTAGAAAGACGAAACTACAGTGAAAGAAATGAGTAGATCAATGGTTGCCTGGGGTTTAAAGTGGAGAACGAACCAACTGTGAAGGAGCGGGAATATTTTTTCTGATATATCTCCTCAGGCAAGGGAAACAAAAGAAAAAAAAAAACAAATGGGACTACATCAATCTAAAATGTGTCTGCATAGCAAAGGAAACCACCAACAAAATAAAAAGACAACCCACTGAATGGGAGAACATATTTGTCAATACATCAGATAAGAGGTTAATATCCAAAATTTATAAAGAATTTATAAAACTCAACACCAAAGAAACAAACAATTCCATTGAAAAATGGACAAAAGACCTAACAGATACTTCTCCAAAGAGGATACACAGATGGCCGATAGACATATGACAAGATGCTCAATGTCACTAATCATAAGAGAAATGCAAATTAAAATCACAATGAGATATCACCTCATACTTGTCAGAATGGCTATCATCAATAAATCAACAAATAACAAGTGCTGACTAGGATGTGGAGAAAGGGGAATGCTTTTGCACTGTCGGTGGGAATACAGATTGGTGCAGCCACTGTGGAAAGCAGTATGGAGTTACCTCAAAAAATTAGAAGTGTACATAAAACTTTAAAAAACATAATCAGAAAACAAAAGGAATAGTGCTCTACCTCACTAGTAAAAAAAAGACACTGAAACCATAGCTATTGTTTTTTCTCCAGTAAGACTTGGCAAAAATTACAGTAATTACAGGTGTTAATTAGTACAACACTTCTGTAGAGTAATTTGGCATTGTATATTTAAACAGCTGAAAAATGAGTAGACCTTTTGACCCAGCAATTATATTTCTAGGAATTTTTAATACACAAATGAGAAAATTAAAGAAAAGTACAAACAAGAACTGTATTGAAAAGCTTTTCACAATGGTAAAATATAATGGTGAAAAAACTCCAAATATCCAACAACAGGTGATAGGTTAAATAATGAAATATCCATCCAATTAAAATGATATGGCCAATAATGTGCACGTGTCCTTATTGATGTATGGAGATACTCTTAGTATCGGTTTTCTTCCCCTTTCTTGCATTCTATCTTGGTACCGTCCATAAAAATGCTTACCCTCTACTTGTGGGAGGTATGGTACAAATAAGTGACTAATAACTATTGTAGTAGTCAGATTTCTAACATTAGAAGAAAAATAATCATTCCACATGAGGCTACATTTTCTAAGTTTTATGTGATTAAAGAAAAAAAATTGGACTTTACTTAGTATTATCACAAAAGATCTGACACAAGCCACTATTTCATTATAAAAGAGCTCTGTTCTAGAACTGTAATATTATTTTTTATTTACAGTTTTCCCTGTGATAAAGAAATAACAGGAAGTTCTAGTATACACTTTTTTTCACCCATTTTGTACTATTTGGGCCTTACCTCTTTTATGCATAAAAGGAAAATGGCAGGGTGTGGGAATAGCTCATTTCTAGTTCAAAGGAAGATTAATCTAAATCAGTCAACACCTTCAAAAAATATATAGAATTGGCAAATGCAAAGTACCAAGAAATAAATCTTTGTCAACCAAGGTTCACTTAAAAACACTAGGATAGCCCTGGCTGGTAGCTCGGTGGACTGAGCATGGGCTGTGAACCAAAAGGTTGCCAGTTTGATTTCCAGTCAGGGCACATACCTGGGTTGAGGACCGGGTCCCCAGTAGGGGGCGTGTGAGAGGCAACCACACATTGATACTTCTCTCCCTCTCTTTCTCCTTCCCTCACCCTCTCTAAAAATAAATAAAATCTTTTATAAAAATTTTAAAAAGACTAAAATATTTATTAAGTCCTGGTAAATTTAAATTTAGGGAAAATTTGCAGTGTCATAAAATGGAAATTCAATCTGTCAAGGACACCAACAAAGAAGCACAGCTGAAAAGAGATAGATACATCCTCAATGGTTTCTTAGTTGCTAAAATTTAAAGTCAATTACCTTACTTGAGGATAACGAAAATATACAAGCATCTGTCATTATAACCACATTAGCATCAGGTAATAAGATGTCTAATACTACCACAACTGCAGGTAATTTTAGAAAGGAAAGAGCAATATACTACTAGTTATGCAATGTTAATAATGCCTTCTTTAAAATAACATTAATAATAATGTTTCCCAATCCAAACAGTTTCAGATAGTCAAATCAATTAAGATAATTCATTTAACAGAAACAAAATACAACTTGGATTTCCACCTAACAAAGAGTCATGTCTAACAAATGTGCCCTGAAACCGTGCATATCTTAATTCAAAGAAGAGAGCAAATAACCCATGTAAAATGTCTGTAAATTTGACTGTAAGGAAAGATTTGAATTTTACTTGTTTAATGCCAAATCGAAGAACACAAGTTAAATACACACAATAAATGTGTATTAAATCTTCTTAAGATTAAATACACACAATAAATGTGTGTATTAAATCTTTTTAGTAAAGGAAAAAATTACATTTAAAAAAATGGCCAATATACATAATGTTAGCATAATTTCAAATTTTCTGTGAGCAACCAAGTAAATATCTTGTTATCTGAACAATTTTTTTGTGCAGTTGTCTTCTGTTGCTGTATGATCCTTGTACCTTGGTGCCTCATTTTTAAGTTAAATTGTATCTCAAACTAAATTGAAACACAAGCGATCAGCTCACGTAAAGGTCCATTAGATGGAAGAATAAAACCATCACTAAGTATGGTTGAAGACGGTAGTGATGGGATGTGGTGCTGCGACAGACAAGCCAAACAGACAAAACAAAGCATTTCCAAAGAGAAAGGCTCCATCCTATCACTGTTTAGACCCCACAGTGTCTCACTTATGCATTCTACAAGACAACTGCTGGGAATATACTTCTTATTTTCTCACTAAAAAGGGAATGGTCATTTAATCTTTCAATAGTAAGGAATTTCTTAAACTGTTTCCCTGACTCCATGACCTGTAAATATAAAATTTTACTAGGGCCTAATTTTTTATTGAGGAAAATTAAAATGTTTCAATATTCTCTTTTTCCTTTTCTCTCTGCTGTTTGCAAACTGAGGTGGGAGTGAGGAACTAGAGAAGTGTCTTCAAGATCTATATGGGCTTTTTACTGGTTTAGATTAACAACCCACTGAAAGTTTCCCTTCTGATGCCCACATGCCAGAATTGCAATATTAAAGTTCAGGTACCCTTCTCAGTCCACACGCAATGTCTGACAGACATTTTCTCCTTCTTCAGTACTTCTTTATTATTTCCCTTTTAGGTCTAGAGATCTGAGGCTATACTGTAGGAGGATTTTAAATAATATATGAACTTTTCATTGCAAAACCTCAAGTCTGTACCAAATGAGGCACAATAATAATTCTGCAAGGTTTGGTCAGCCTACATTTTCTAGGATTAATTATTTAAGCTAGGTGAAAAGTGAACTATATTGTATTTCATTCCTCATGTGTGAAATTACAACTTTCTATAGTAGAATCAAGCACTTAGGCATTCTATAATTCTCTTCCAAATTAATTCCTATTTTTAGTGAGTCAGTATAAAGTCCAGAATGCTGTTTAAACTAGATTTTTCTAAAATCAGTTAAGTGGCTACCATACTTCTTCAACCTTTGAATCAAAAGTATGTTCTTGACCTATAAAAGAATGCCTGTGCTGACGATTTCTTGATTATCACTATTTAATAAGTAAGGCATTAATATGAATGTGCAATTATACTTCATTCATGAGAGAGACTTAGAGAAACAAATGGGAAATTCTGGAAAAGTTAAATTCTCCATTCCAGTTTTATGATTTTAAAATAATTTCAGCACAGTCTGAACAGACAACCAAGAGAAAAGGAGAAGAACATACTTGGGGAGAGATGACTTTTATATTTGAGCCAGCTATTTCAGGAAATCCTAGAATACTTAAGACTGTCAGAATGCCATCTGGCTGTACTATTGATGTAATTTTTAAATGTAACTTTAAGGATTGATGCAGTCCAGGGAGGTGGGTGGGGAAGGGGATGCCTGTTGGGATAATCACTTCAACTATATTTTAATTGCAGAAAATTTTGAATCGTACTATTTTTACATCTTGATCAAGAAGTGAATTCTACTGGCCCCTTGCTTTATAATACAGTTTCTGAAGATTGGAGTATACAACTATACTAAAATCTTGAGAAGTAGGACCCTTGATTCCAGAGGTAAGACCTGGAGAGAGAAAGGGGTTTCTTTTCTAAAAAACTCTAAATTCTGTCCACAACTATGTGAATTATAGTCTGGGAAAAAAAAGTAAAATAATTTCCATCACATGTAAAAGCTACTAATCTGAGAAATACAATGAATCAGATACTTTGCCATGTACTTCCACAGGGTCCAGGCCACTGGGCAAGTTGAGTCTACCCTCCTAGTTTGAGGGGTACTATACTGCTTAGGAGAGGGATATAACAGTAGAACTAGGACAGGGAGGCAGCAACAGTAGTATCGTATGTCATTTAACAGCACCATACACATAAAACTTAAGTCTCTTCTCCTGTGAGGACAATCCTTTCCTGGCACACATAGCAAAAACTTCCACTGAGGTTCCTAATGGCTATTATTTGTGCATTCCCAATGTTCTTTTCTCATCTTACTCTCATTAGCAGATCACAACTCCCACTATCCAAAAAGACCTCTTAGGAAATTAAAAAGTTGGAGCTGAGAGAGGTGCCCCTTCTTCTTTGGTTGAAGAAGAGCTATCAGGATGTGTACTGAGGGCTGCTTCTGCCATGTGGAGAAAACAAACACAATTTCAGAGAAAGATAATGGAGACAAAAATCCTGATACTGTTCAAGTCTTATGTATTTTGCTGTGTATAATGCATACTTTTTTGCCCAAATTCTTGAGGGAAAAATAAGGATGCACATTATATATGGGTACTACTAATTCTCTATCTATATAAAATTTTTTAATTCTTTTATTTATGCTTATCTGTTAAAAATGTAACTCTAGAAAGCAATAATGGTATCCGTATGCAATATAATACCCTGGAATACAATAATCAATTTTGCTTTTAAATAAAAATAAATAAGTAAATGGAATTAAAAAAATTAAAACAAAAGATTTTTTTCTTGAATGTTTGGGCCAAAAATGTGGGTGCACATTATACATGGGAGTACATTATACATGGCCAAATATGGTACATTTCAAATATACCTAGCCCTGGCTGGCGCATCTCAGTGGATTTAATGTGGGCTGTGAACCAAAGGGTGGTCAGTTTGATTCCTGGTCAGGGCACATGTCTGGGTTGTGGACCAGGTCCCCAGTGGAGGCCACATGAGAGGCAACCATGCATTGATACTTCTCTCCCTCTCTTTCTCCCTCCCTTCCCCTCTCTTAAAAACAAACAAACAAAAAAAACAAATACACCTAGACTACTTTTACCTCTATCTTGAAGTCTTGTTAAATGAGCCAACAAGTCGCTTTTGCTAGAGTTTGAGTCTAACATTTGTGATCCAAGAGACCCAACCCTTATACCAAACTTTACTAAATGCTCATTTTTCACCTGTTTAAAAATGTTAGCTTTTGCCTCTCCTCCCCTTCCTCTCACAGACCATAAACACTATATTTTGCTTTTCCAGCAAAACTCCTAGAAGATGGCAGTGTTTAAAATAATCCTTTTCAGACATTTAATCTTTTCATGACTGACCTTACATTATATACTACCATGGATGATGGAAGAACTCCCTTCATCTCTCCCAATGCTACTTTCCTTTCTGGTATGCAAGACTTGGACCCAGTCAACAAAGGACAAGCAGTGACAACTGGGTTAACAGTGCACCCGATATATATATATCCATAACAGTCATTTCAAAGGTACAAAAAGGAAAGGCAGCCTTATTGAATGAAATGTGTTCTTGCTTTTGGGTTCCTAGGACAAACAGAAACAATCAGACATCAATTTTCAAGTTACTTGGGTTTAAAACTACTTTTGGTTTTGGTGGCGTTGTTGTTCAGAAGTCTGAAGGAAGAATCTAACCATTCCCTCTAAAGCAAACCCTAGGAAGCTGTGAAAATTAGAGCCTTTTCAGAGAGCTTAATTTCACCTCACATAAACAAAAACAAATCATTTTACTTGTTCACATCATCTCATGAGAACATAACTGCTATTGGCAAAACTTGTGAATCTATCATATACTAGTAAAAATATAATAGCTTCTTTCAGCTACCCTTGTTATTAAAGAATAGTCTATATATACATATTTTTTTCAATCTTTCTTGTCATTCTCTTTTTAGAGATGTTGGGTTGAAATTCTAATGTGTTCTAACGCAGGCCATATCCTGACTTAGGCAGTCTAACAGTTGAATAAAGCCTGACACAATGTTCATCAATTATTAACGCTAGCAGAAACCATTAAACAGTCTAATATAACATCAATAAATTAGCTGAACAAATAAATAATGAGAGCCTTTGATGTGCAATTTTCATGGGAAATATTGTTACCTTTGTGTTTCAAGAAGGAAAATTGATGCACAAAGAAGTTAACAAATTTGTCTTGGGTCACAGAGAATAAATGGCAGAGCTCAGATTGGATTAAAGTCTGTTGGACTCTATAATATGTGTCTGTTTATTTTAATTCCAGGTAGCTCTCTCTGAACTCCAAAGTTCTATGAAGCAGCGACTACAAAATTCACTCTCTCTACATTCTAAGGACCCCTGTGACCATAATTATCTTTCACAGAATTCTCCTTTTTATTATAAATCACCCTTTTTGGTATGTCTAAGGAGTAAATTAATTGGAATGTGCAGAGAAGACATGGAGGGAGAGTTAATAGGGACCACCCACAAAAGCTCTACTTTTGGAAATGTATAGAGATCAGACTACTTTAGAAGTGTTCAATTTTGGTTTCATTAAGTATGTAGGTATTTCAGAGCCAAAACTGTATTTAAGAAACTCACTATTTTTTCCCAGCATCTGGTCACAAGAATATTTCAAAGAAACTAAAGTTCTTTGCTTCGTTAATATATGTTCTCTCCTCTCCAACCAACTCCTTTCCCAGATATTTATTATTCATTAGCTGGAGAGAGCATTTCTCAGAAACCTGGTTTAGGAAAACTTTAAAAATATAACAAAAAAAATCAAACCATTCAGTTACTTAGTTGTTTCTACACAAGGACAGGACAGTTTGTTTTGTTTCAGCTTTATCTCCCTGCCACTTATTACACAGTAGATGTTTGCTGACAGGGAGAGCCCTAGCAATGTAAGTCTGGTTGGAAAACAAGGAGTTTTACAAAATGTTGTTCACTGAGCTTGCGGATGGAATAACCATAAAGGGGAAAGAGAAATCCTAAAATACTGTTCCAAAATATTTATATAGTTAATGGGAATGAGAAAATTTCCTTGCAAACTATGGCTTCCTCTAAAGACATAAATAAGTAACACCAAAGGGAAGAATTACCATATAATAAGTAAATGCTCTCAATCTGTTTTTGTTTAAAGAAACGTGTATCCACAAGGTTTGTGAAACTGCTAATGTTACACTTCAATAACCTAAATTCTTTTTCTAAGACAGAAATGCTGACAAACCTTCCCTTCCCTCCCCTACCCTCCCCTTCCCTTCTTCCCCCTCCCCCACAACTGCTCCCCCCACCCCTCAAAGCAATGATCAACACACCAGTCTTAAAGCATTATGACTGGAAGCATGAGACCAAAGAAAAGTTGGTTGTGACAAAGGGACATTTTACTTTAAAAATGGGAAGGAAAAGCCGCTGTGCAGGTGCCACATGTCACCAATCCAAAAAGGTTTTGCTTCTGGCAGCACATTTAAGAAAGGCTTTTATATTGTTAGTGATAATGATTTCTAGGTCTTTCTTGTTCAACAAGGGGCACCTACCTGCCAACATTTCCAAAGATGATAAAATGACATTCAGGTCATAAAAGATAGGCTAGTTGTCAAAAAAAAAATAATAAAAATCTGATGCCAGCAAGACAAAGACTTTATTTTGGAAGATATTTACTTCAAAAAAACAAAAAGGCTAAGGAGGGGACATTACCCAGTATGATCTGTTTTACTTGGAATAAAATGCCATACAGCTTGCAATGTGTCCTCTGGGATACCTCGAAGTGAAATCAACAAGGGTTTCCCTACAGGAAAAGGAATGGCCCCACAGAACAGACCGTCTCATTTTACAGAGTACTGTGATAGTTTTAGTCATTACTTTTCTTTACTTCTTACTCAAGGACATTTTTTCATTGCTTCTGGAGAGAGAGAAACATAGATCTGAGTGAAAAACACCGAATGGTCATCTCCCGTATGTGCCTGGACCAGGGATGGAACCTGCAACCCAGGCATGTGCCCTGACTGGGAATCAAACCCTCAACCATAGGAAATGAAGGTACAGTGTGACGACTTAGAGATGTATACAATAAACCCTAAAGCAATTACTAAAATAATAAGGCAAAGAATTTTAGCTAGAAAAGCCAACAACAAAGATAAACTGGAGTCATAACAATACTCATGATCTACATTAAAACATCATAAATTAAAGTAATCAAAAGTAAAATCTTCTGCTCTTCAAAAGACACTGTTAAGAAAATAAAGACAAGTCACCAACTGGAGAACTTATCTGAAAATCATACAGCTGATAAAGGATTTATATTGAGAATACTCTCAAAGATCAATAAGATGAAAACACAATTTTTTTTAAATAAGAAGACATGAATGTCTATCTGCAAAAAAGACATGCAGATGACAAATCACCAGTCATGAACAAAATGCAAATTAAAATTACACTAAGAGATCAGTGAATAAATACCTATAGAATATCTAAAATGTAAAAGAATGACCCTACTAAATATCAACAAGATTATGGAGGAACTGGAACTCACACACTGTTGGAGATGTACAATAGTAAAACCACTTTGGAACAGTTTAACTTAAAAAGTTATACATACACTTACCATATTATCCAGTTATTCCACTCCTAGGTGAAATGAAAATATGTCCGTGCAAGGACTAAGACATCAATATCCATAGCAGTTTTATCTATAATGGTTCCAAACTAGAAATAACACCCAACTATTGTACATCCCTGTAACAGATTACCACTGAATAATAAAAATTAATTAACTATTGATTTGTGCAATATTGTGAATCTCAAAATAAATATGCTGAGTGAAGTAAGTCAGAAGAAAAAGTACATTCTGTATAATACTATTTTACACAAAATTCTAGAAAATGCACTAATCTATATTGACAAAAAGCCTGGAGACGGGCAGGAATGGGGTAGGGAGACATAGAAGGAATGGATTACAAAGGGAAGGAATCTTCTCGTGGTGATGAGTATGGTCAGAGGTGATAGTTTCATGGATGTATACATATATCAAATTTATATTGCACAATTTAAATATGTGCAGTTTGTTTTAAGTCAATTATACTTTAATAAAGCTGTTTAAATAATCTTAACCTGTTTTCTGAAAGGAATCTAATGTATAACATGGTAACTATAGTTGAACATTATAGAATACCATAATTAAAATTTGCTAAGGGAGAACTTAAGTGTTTGCTCAAAAAAACAAACAACCCCCCCCCCAACAAAACAAAACCAAAAAAACTGGTAAATATGTGAGGTGATGGATGTGTTAATTCAGCTGTGGGAATCATCATGTTGTATACCTCAAATACAGTATTACAATTTTATTTGTCAATTATACCTTAATAAAGCTAAAAAAAAGTCTTTACCTATTTTCATTAATCACATTGCTGGTGTTGGTATGCTCAGTGCCGTGTATGTACTACGTGATGAAACAAATACATACATACTTATGTGATATTTTACTTCAGTCATTCTGCTGCCATTGAAAACCAGGATTCTCAATACGTGAGAAAGGAGATACAAGTTTAAGATCAGTGTTTTAATAATTAATTTCAATTTGAAGTATCAGTATGAACTCCTGATGTCATTTTATCTTAATAAGATCTGTCTACTGAAAAAGCTTTAGAAACAATGACCAATCCAAAGGAATGAGTACCTCTAGTGCCCAGGGAACCTTGGAGAAATAGCTGATTCCAGTTGTGGGGTAGGAAATGTACAGGCCTAGAACATTTTGTCATATCTAGACCACTAGACTATTAGGATTATGTCAAAAGGTCTCAGGAGCCCAGTGCCAATATAGCAGGGGTGTCAAACTAATTTTCACTGGGGGCCACATCAACCTCACGGTTGCCTTCGAAGGGCCAAATGTAATTTTAGGACTGTATAAATGTAACTACTCCTTAACAGTTAAGTGAGAGCTTGGTGCTACCACCAGGTAGAACAAGGTGCTGGGCTGGGTAAACAAGGTGGAGGGCTGGATTCAGCCCGCAGGCCTTGTGTTTGCCACCTGTGCAATATAATATAATTTGTATATCAGTAGAGATAATAATTGCAATAAGATCAAAATATAAAATATGTCTAAATCCATAAATCAATAATGTTAATTGGTCACTGCTAGAGGATGCTGATGAACCAATTCATTATTTTAAAAATGCATAAAGGGAACAAATCATGCATTTACCCTACCTTTCCTATAAAAATATACTTACCAAAAGGTAATCAAAGAAAAGATGAAATTTCACTTTAAAAAGGATTTCAGCTACCAAATAAGAAGGAATGGTAGAATCAGAATATCACCATTTTGCAAACCTTAACAAATCAATGGGTCTAGGCATTAATCAATGTTTACTAATATCACGAAAGGAGAGACAACCCAATAAATGTGCCTCCTGATTAAGTACACACCATGACTCAGTGAGGCAGTCATGCCCACACACGAAAAAAGAAAAATCAAACAGAAATGTGATCAAGCTTCTAGATTCAACTACTAATGAAGAGAAAACAGAACAGATAACATGTTAAAACCACACAGATACAATCAGTAAAACTCATTAGGCTCTAAACCAAAATCACCTAGATTCCTTAAAATTAAATTCTAAAGAAAAAAGGGGGGAAATACGGAGAGGGAACCACTTCCTTAATGTGGGCTTACTCTACCTAGCCTTTCCTCCTTGGTGACCTCATTCACTTTATTAAGCTAAAAACCTTGACCGATGACTAAATCTCTCAAGCTGACACCACACAAAGGTGACATGCCTAAAGCCCAATTGCACCATGTGTTACAAACTCATAGTACTACAACGAATCTTAGAGATCATCCAGGCTAATGATCTACCTAATACATTTATCTACTGCAAACAAGGTCACTTTGTTCTTCAAAAACTTTGAACAAAACAAAAATGCTAACACTCAAAGCCCAATCTGTTTCTGGTTTCAGCTCTCTTTTCCTCTGTGTATATATATCCTATTCCACTGACTACATGCCCTTACCTCACCTGTTTCCCAACCACGGCACAGCCCATTACCCCTTCTGTCAGTTGAAATATTCCAACTGATGGGCTCATGAATGATTTTCTTTTCTATTTAAATTTCTCTATATAACAGCATGGCAAGTAATTAGCATTTCTACAGTATCTTTGATATTAAAGATAGAGTATAAAACACACAAAAGAACCAAGATATAATAAAATCTATCTTTCTAGGTTCAATTCAAATACCACTTGTTAATGCCCAGGTAGCTCTAATTCATCTCTGACTCACTCTTTCCAAATGATCTCTCATTTGGAGTCTACGTAAGGTTTAAAAAAATCAACCCATAATTTCTAAGTATAACTCTAGGCATGCTAGAAATGGAGTAGTAACTTGCATATAAATGTATGGTGTATAACTTTTCCGTTTATATGAAAACTCATTTATTTTGCCTGCCTAAATGCAAAAGACTCAATCATAACCCTTATAAGGAGTATGTTGCTTGCAGTTATGTTTAATATCAGTTTAACTCTTGTTTTTAATGAGACATAAGTGTACACAAGGTCTTTCTAACTTAATTAAAGTCACACCTTATGCTGGAAATAGATTCTAAAGTTAAGACAAAAACACACACAAACAAACACATAAATTCTTTAACTTATACAAATTCAATTATGCATGCTTTGTAAAAAGTAACAAAACAGTGACACTGTAAAATTGCACTTTCTTACATTGCTGGTGAGTGTAGATCAGAACAATCCTAGGCCAAGACTCTAGCTGTCATCTACTAGTATGTTCTACTCCTTCTCCCGGGAAACAGAACTGCAATATTTTTCAAGCCAAGCAATGCTAAAAGACTATTTTACTTCGGATGCTAGTGTGGCCAGGTGATTCAGTTCTATCCAATGAAAAATAGATGGGAATTGTTGTGTGAATTCCAGGAAGGATCCTAAAAGGGAAACTATTTCTTTGCTTCTAAGAAGTATAACTAGGTGACAGGGGTGACAAAAGAAAATTTTGTCAACCTTTCTGTATCTTTTGAATTTTGAACAATGTAAGTGTCTTACTTATTTTTTAAAAAGAACCATATATTAATTTTTAAAAAACTATAATGACTTTAAAAAAAGATTTTATTTATTTATTTTTAGAGTGAGGGAAAGGGCAAAAGAGAGAGAGAGAAACATCAGTGTGTGAGAGAAACATCAATTAGTTGACCTTTGACCATGTCCCACCTGAGAACTTGGCCCGCAACTACAACCCAGGCATATGTCCTGACTGGGAATCCCTGACTGGGAACTCAACAGGTGACCTTTTGCTTTGCATGCTGGTGACCAATCAACTGAGCCACACTGGTCAGGGCGTGATTTTTAAAAAATTGATGTTAGAGAGAGAGGAAGGGAAAGAGAGAAAGAAACATAGATTTGTTGTTCTATTTGTTTATGCATTTATTGGTGATTCTTGTATGAGCTCTAACAGGGGATTGAACCTACAACCTTGGTGTACTGGGACAACACTCCAACCAACTGAGCAAACCAGCCCAGAAGTGACTTTTAAAAAAACTAGCACAAGTGAATGAATAAAAATGGCAATTTCAGTATTTATAGAATATCAGAAGAGATATTTGTTGTGGATGCCAAGTAAACTATCTCAGTTAATTAATTAATACACCTACTCTACAGAAAAAAGCTGTGATTTTTTTTAAAGGCAACACAGTACCCAGGTAGACACTCCAGCACTCTGAATCTTAGGTGTTACAAAAACATTTTGCAAACTAGTGCATCTGAACTCAGAACATGATAAAAAAAAAATAAACTCTAGTTATTTTCCCAGAATAAACCTAACAAATGGAAATATATGCTTTCCCTTCTTGTTTAAGTTTATTTATTTATGAATGATGCTATAATAACATCCCTTTTGGGGGATGAGGGGGAAGATTAGAAACTACGTTTTTGCAGTTTGAGGTAAACTTTAATTAATGAATATCAGTCAGAAAACTTGCTAACAGAGGAGTGTCAATACAAAAAAAAGAAAGCATAACAGATATGTGATACTGCTTACCCAATCAAGTAAATTAAAATTTTTGAGCAGTTGAAATAAAGCAATTTTCCAAGCAACACTTTTTCTGATTAGTCATATACCAAACTTTAATGCACTGAAATTGACTTGTGCAGCACGTACAATACTGCAAAAATAATGAAAAGTAATGATAGAGAACTTATAACCCTGTTGAGAAGTAAGAGCCCAGACAATTCAGAAGCCTGAAAAACTTTAATCCTGTCACTGCCCAGTTAGGTAGCTGGGTTCTTTCTATTATTAGCTCTATCACTCACCAGCTCTCAGATTTGGGGGTTAGACATTTCACAAAACAGCACTTTCTAACTCAGGAAACATTTCATTCTTATAAGCTAGTGAAAGCATGCTGCAAAATATACTGACTACCTACCATTTGTTACACACTTTTTTTACATACTATATCTCATTTAATCCTCTGTTGCCCATGTAAAAGGTAGGTTCTTCCACTTTACAGATGAGAAAACAATACTGAGGTGTCAAGAAGGTACTCATACTCACAAAACTACTAAATGCAGAACTTAGATACAAGCTAGGTTGCTGCTGGAGGCCAGCATTAAACCAACTATACGTAAGCCAAATAGGCCTTAGATTTTCTCAAATACTGGGCTAATGGATCTTCTACACAGTTCTAACGAACTGTATCACGACATGATTCATCCTTCCTCATTTGTTTTGTGCTAAACATTGTGCAAAAGCAGTTCTCAGGGAAGCTGGCTTCAAGTGGGGGGAAATCTGTGGACCACCTGACATACCTTATACTTCCTCTCTGTTTCTACTTCTTTTTTAAAAAAATTTTTTATTAAAAAAATATTCTTTTAGTGCAAGAGCTTTTACTAATTTTTTTAAGAGTTTATTTATTTATATTTAGAGAGAGGGGAAGGGAAGGAGAGAGAGGGAGAGAAACATCAATGTGTGGTTGCCTCTCACATGCCCCCTGATGGGGACCTGGCCTGCAACCCAGGCATGTGCCCTGACTGGGAATCAAACCGTGACCCTTTGGTTTGCAGGCCCACACTCAATCCCCTGAGCTACACCAGTCAGAGCTGTCTCTACTTTTGTATGTTCTCTTTATAATATGTTTATTACACTTAAAGGTCATACAAATAATATTCATTGTTATTTGGTCATATAAAATCTTACCTTGTTGGGAACCGCATAGCCTGGTTTCAGAAGCTGTAACCCCACCATGGCTAAGGCTGAGTAAAAAGATCTTGGGACCATAAGCCACTAAGGAGACAAAACTTAACTTCTCCACAGGGGCGCAGCCTCTGCTCCCTTTACTTCACCCTGCTTGGCCCCTGGAGGATGGCTGGATAGTCAATGATGGGTAAGATTCCTCAAGGGAGGAACAACCTAAGACAGGCACAGTCACGAAGAGGCCACCAGGGAAGGATGTAGGGGACTACAGAAAAGGGGTGATGGACCCTCACCCCTTGGCTTTGTCACAGCCCAACTCCTCATTCTATCTGTAAAAAGTCTCCTAACCTCTTGGCTGCCCACCTCCCCCACCCGATTCAGGCCTGAAACAACGCCAGAAGGTGGTGCAGCCCTGTGCAGGAACAGGCAGTTCCCAGGGGTGATCAGGCCTAAGAAAGAATGCATAAAATCCTGTGATGCCTGCTTTGCTAAGAATGCCCTCAATTTAAATGATAAGGGTCCAAGCATAAAATGAGTTTCTTTCCTAAAGTTTTATGGCCCTTTGACGTCACTCTATCTATCTGACCCTGACTCAGAATAAGCCCTCATAGTTCTTTGAATGTTATTTATTGTTTGATCATTACTGCCTGACAATGATTGATGAGCTTTACATATATATGCCCTGTATTCCTATGCAAACTAAACCCAACAAAAGCCCACTGAGAAAGAGGCTTAAGGCCTTTCTCCTCTGAGAGACTGGCCAGCCCTTCCTCCCCAAGCAGATCATGTCTTGGTAGACTTATTCTCATTCATGACAACTCGGGGAGCTCTGTGGGTAGAGCCTGACCCCCCCACCACACTACCTTTATAAGAAAGATATATCAATACCTATTAAATGGTCAGTATGATTTAAGACAATGAGTGTGCTGCCCTGGGCAGGTAGCTCAGTTGGTAAGAATGTTGTCCTGATATGCCAAGTTTGGGGGTTCAATCCCCACTGAGGGCACATACAGGAACCAACCAATGGATGCATGAATAGGTGGAGCAACAAAATGAGGTGTGTCTGTCTGCCTCTCTTTTCCCTCCTTCTCCCCTCTCTCTAAAATCAATTAAAATATTTAAAAAATTAATGTGTTCATGACATATTCAAACTCCAAATATTTAAAAATCCATGTAACACAAAGCAATAATTGCTATAAAACTATCATAAAATATACCCTCAAACAATGACACACATTAGAGTTACTGGCAGAGTTTTTTAAAAATGAGTGTCTCTATTTTCAGAGATTAGGATTAAGTGGGTCTATGCTGGGAACTAGACATTTGATGAACATCCTTGGTTAACATTCATTACAAAGGCTTAGACTCTGTATTTCATATTTATGTAATAATCTAGTACAGCAACCTTTCCCTTTCTGAATGTGATAGGAAGGTAACTTCCTGTCAATGCCACATAAAATCTTTCTTTTCTATTCTTAAAACATGTTGTTAAAAAGTAATTAAGTCTTCCAACCAAGGTGGAGGCATAGGTAGGCACACTGTGCCTCTTCACACAACCAAGATAGGGACAACAACAATTTAGAAACAGAATAACAACCAGAACGGAGAGAAAATTGAACTGTATGGAAGTTGAACAACCAAGGAGTTAAAATAGACATGTTCATCTAGACTGGTAGGAGGGGCAAAGTCTGGCAGCCGGGCGCAGGTCATGGCACGGAGAGCAGAGAGCGTTGGGACTGGGGGTTTAAGGCATCCAGGGAGCGGAGGCCGCAGCGGGTGGACCCTGAGCGAGCAAGTGGCAGCTGGCAGACCCCGGCCGAGGGGTGGCAACCGGTAGACCCAGTGAGAAGGCGATTGTGAAGCAAGGCACTGTGCACAACCCAGGATCCCAGCGCTGAGAAATAGAGCCTTGGGGCACTGATTGAGGACAGCTGTGGGGATTGAGGAACAGGGAGGGACTTCTAGCCTCTCAGGAGAGGTCCTTGGAGGGTCCCACAGCGTGCATGAGCCCACCTACATGGGAATTGGCACTAGAGGGGCCCAGTTTGCTCGGGGGAAGCAACAGAAGGGACTGAGGTCCAATGTAGAGCGGAGCAAGTGCCACTGTTCCCTCTCGGACCCTGCCCCCACATACAACGTCACAACCCAGTGACTGGGGTGCCCTGCTCTGGTGAACACCTAAGGCTCTGCCCCTCATACCTAACAGGTGCAACCAGATCAAAGGAAAAAAAAAAGATGGCTGATACAGAATTGAAAGCCCCAGAACCAGTACTTTTAAGCGACCGAGAGATAGCCAACCTATCAGATGCACAGTTCAAAACACTGGTGATCAGGATGCTCAGAGAATTGGTTGATTTTGGTCGCAAATTAGATGAAAAAAAAAAAGGCTACACTAAGTGAAATGAAGAAAAATGCACAGGGAACCAATAGTGATGGAATGAAAGCTGGGTCTCACATCAATGGAGTGAACCAGAAGGAAGAAAAAAACATACAGTCAGAAAAGAATGAAGAAATAAGAATTCAAATAAATGAGGAGAGGCTTAGGAACCTCCAGGACATCTTGAAACGTTCCAACATCTGAATTATAGGGGTACCAGAAGGAGAAGAGGAAGAGCAACAAGTGGAAAAGTTATTTGAACAAATAATAAAGGAGAACTTCCCCATTCTGGCAACGGAAATAGACTTCCAGGAAGTCCAGGAAGCTCAGAGAGTCCCAAAGAAGTTGGACCCAAGAAGGAACACATCAAGGCACATCATAATTACATTAGCCAAGGTAAAAATGAAGGAGAGAACCCTAGAAGCAGCAAGAGATAAGGAGACAGTAACCTACAAAGGAGTTCCCATCAAGACTGTCAGCTGATTTCTCAAAAGAGACCTTGCAGGCAAGAACGGGCTGGAAAGAAGTATTCCAAGTCATAAAAGGCAAGGACCTACACCCCAGATTGCTCTATCCAGCAAAGCTTTCATTTAGAATGGAAGGGCAGATAAAGTGCTTCTCAGATAAGGTCAAGTTCAAGGAGTTCATCATCACCAAGCCCTTATTTTATGAAATGTTAAAGGGATTTATCTAATAAAAAGAAGATAAACATGTATAGTAAAATGACAGCAAACTCACAATTTTTAACAACCACACCTAAAACAAAAACAAAAAGAAACTAAGCAAACAACTAGAACAGAACAGAACCACTGAAATGAAGATCGCATGGAGGGTTAGCAACAGGGGAGTGGGAGGAAGAGAAAGGGGGAAAAGGTACAGAGAATAAGTAGCACAGACAGTAGGGAGAAAATAGACGGGGAAGGGCAAGAATAGTGTGGGAAATGTAGAAACTAAAGAACTTATGACACATGGACATGAACTAAAGGGGGGGAATGTGGGTGGGAGAGCATGTGCAGGGTAGAGGGGAATGAAGAGGGGTAATGGGACAACTGTAATAGCATAATCAATAAAATCTATTAAAAAAAGTAATTAAAATCTCCACATATAAATTCATGCTTAAAGGTTTTATCCAAAAGACAGTACACAAAAGGGACACACATCCCATCCTGATATCAAGAACTTTTCAATGTAATAATTAAACAAATACAATTAAGATTCTAGAATCAAGCCTTTTCATTGATGCACATAATTCTGAAAACAAATGGAAGACTTAACACAAGACAATTTTCTATATATCAAGCACTTTAAAGTATGGTACAGAAATGACAGTGTGAGAAAGGGCAAATTTAATATTAGAACATACAGACTTTTTTTCCTCTGCTTATTTCTAAACCACGTGACTATTATTTCAAATAGTCCTCTGCATTTAATTTTTTATGATCAACCAAAATACTTTTTAGGAAGGGCCACAGTAGAAACTTTCACATTCAGCTACACAGTATAACCCACTGTAATGGTTAAAAATTCACTTTTACATGACTATTTAGATGTAACTTCTAAGATAAATGAAAAAGTTTTAAGATGAGCATCTGCGTATGTTAGTTACTTAGTCATTACAAACATGCTATTTCCTCAATGTTTACACTTTAAAGCTTTTATAGCCAAAAGCACTCCACTCAATTCAAAAACTAACAGGCTTTAGTGAAGACAAATAAACCCTTTTGGAACAATCAACTTTAGAGGTCAATGTTAAATTCTGCTCTTCAATCTCATCTCACAATCCAAACTGACCCTGCAGTAAGAAGAGCTGCAGGAAACACGGGCGATAGTGCTTCTTTTTTAACTCCCTCCACCCCTCTTCCCAGCCTTCTATTTAAAGGACTCAAAAACATCCTAGTTTCACACATAAGAACTGATAAAAGTTAAATGAACATATTAGCAGAAACTTATGATTAGGCATCTGGGACTTGTAAAGATGCATTCTGCCAAAATATTTTCTTACAGTTCTGATGACTCAAATGAACTTTATATGTTATGCTAGCACCCCCCTTTTTTTCTTTTTAATAGCTAATAATGTTTTAAAAACACAAGATTACATAGAAAACAATGTTCTTTGTCTGGGCCTCTCAAAAAAGCAGTCCTAATATGTTGCAGATGCAACACTGGTATTTATAGAGTTACTTTAAAAACAGCATGAATTCTTTTGGGGTTAGGGAGAAGAAAAGCTTCCCCTTAGGCAGTTAACAAACTTTTCATGGTGAGGGGTATAGCATTCCTAACACATGCTCCTGAAGGGTGATTTTCTTAGGGACACAGAATTTGCCCAGAGATGTGAATATCAAATGCAAACCCCGTAACAGGTAACTTTTAAAACAACATAAAACCTGACTACTTTTGTTCCCCATAACATACACACCATCTATCTATGTGAAGGGTTAACAGGGGAGGCTTCAAGATGTACCTCAAAGGTAAGCTTTATTTAATCTTGCCTCACAATGGTAGAGACTTTCTTCCAGTTCTTTGTGGTTTGTATTTGTGGAGTTCTTTAGGGGATGGGGGACTGTAGTGGGAAAAAGTACATTCTAATTTTTTAATTCACTTTTTTAAAAAATTAGGACTAATAGCCCTGGCTGGTGTGGCTCAGTGAATTGAGTGTGGGCCTGAAAACCAAAGAGTCACTGGTTCAATTCCCAGTCAGGACATGTGCCTGGGTTGCGGGCTGGGTCCCCAGTTGAGGGCACGTGAGAACAACCACACATTAATGTTTCTCTACCTCTCTTTCTCCTTCCCTTCCCCTCTGTCTAAAAATAAATAAATAAAATCTTTAAAATTAGGACTATTAAATCCTAATTCCAGGTGGGGGAGAACGAGGGATTACTTTCAGAATTGAATAAAAGTTAATGGAATCTTTTCTTAAAAAGTGACACACATGGACACAATTTCTGAGTTTCACAGAGCTTCTGAAAGTACTAACCTGCATGTCATAATATAATACATAGTACTGGATCTATAAATGCAAATGAATGAAGCTGGATCTGTACCTTACATTGCATACAAAAACTTACTCAAAATGGATTAGAAACCTAATGTAATACCTGAAACTATAAACTCCTAGAAGAAAACATAAGGGGTAAAGCTTCAAAATGTGAAATTTGGAAATGATTTTTTGCATATGACACCAAAGCACAAGTGGCAAAAGTAAAAAGAGACAAAGACAAATGGGACTACGTCAAAGTTAAATTAAACTGCACAGCAAAGAAAACAATCAACTGAGTGCGAAGTCAACCTACAGAATGGGAGAAAATATCTGCAAGCCTATTACTTGCTAAGAGGTTAATAACCAGAATATATAAAGAACTCCTACAGCTCAATAACAAAAAAACAAATGACTTAATTAAGATATGGGCAAAAGGGAGCCCATATCTTAAGATTCTGGCCAAGATGGAGGCTAGGCAGATAAGCTTCATTTCCTTGCACAACCAAATGAAGGACAACAACCAATTTAAAAACAAAAGACATTCAGAATTGCCAGAAAATTGAACTGTATAAAGTTCAACAACCAAGGAGTTAAAGAAGAAACATTCATCCAGACTGGCAGGAACGGTGGAGACGGGCATCTGAGGCAGAGAGGATACAAAGCAGTGGCTGGCAGACTGGGTGGGTGAGGCAGTGGTTGGTGGACCAGTGGGTCCCACATTTGCGTGAGGATAAACTGGGAGGAACAACTGAGTAGCAAGACAGACTGCACAATCCAGGGTTCCAATGTGGGAAAAGAAAACTTCAAAAACCTCTGGCTGTAAAAACCTGTGGGCACTGTGGTAGCAGGAGAAACTGCCAGTCTCACATGGAAGTCCACTGGAGGAGCCCACAGGGTCCTAGACTGTACACAAGCTCACCCTGGGAATCAGCACCAGGGCAGAACCTCAAATGGCTCAATTCACATGTAGTTAGTGGGGGAAGTGACTGATAGCAGGGTGAGAGCCAACCAAGCGGCATTATTCCCTCTTTGACCCCTCCCCCAAATACAGTGCCACAACACAATGAAGTGGTTTGCCCCACCCTGGCAAACACCTAAGACTCCACTCCTTACAATGTAACAGGTGCTCTGAGACAAAGAAATATGGCCCAAATACAAGAACAAATCAAAACTCCAGAAAAAGAACTAAGCAATGAAGAAACAGTCGACCT
>PVIA01008490.1:0-71169 GCA_004024845.1 Tonatia bakeri | reverse complement strand
TTGTTTAGTAGCAAGCTATTAAATCTCCATGATTTTGAGTATTTTGGGTTTTTTTCCTTAGGGTTGGTTTCTAGTTTCATTCCCTTGTGATCCGAAAAAATGCTTGGTATGATTTCGATTTTCTTGACCTTGTTGAGACTTGCTTTGTGCCCTATCATGTGGTCTATCTTTGAAAATGTTCCATGTACATTTGAAAAGAGTGTGTATTTAGCTTCTTTGATTTTCTGTTTCTTAAATAAGTCCCTTTAACATTTCATATAATAATGGTTTGGTGATGATGAACTCCTTTAGCTTTTTTTTGTCTGGGAAGGTCTTTATCTGCCCTTTGATTCTAAATGATAGCTTTGCTGAGTAGAGCAATCTTGGTTGTAGGTCCCTGCTTTTCATAACTGTGAATATTTCTTGTTAATCCCTTCTAGCCTGACAAGTTTGTTTTGAGAAATCACCTGAGAGTCTTATGGGAACTCCCCTGTAGGTAACTAACTGCTTTTCTTTTGTAGCTTCTAAGATTCTTTCTTTATTGTGAACCTTTGGCATTTTAATTATGAATATATCTTGGAGTGGACCTCTTTGCATCCATCTTGTTTGAGAGTGCTTCCTAGGCTTGCATGTCTATTTCCTTCACCAAATTAGGGAAGTTTTCTTTCATTACTTTTTCAGATAGATTTCCAATTTCTTGCTCTTTCTCTTCTTCTGGCACTGCTATGATGCAAATGTTGGACCTCTTAAAGTTGTCCCAGAGGCTGCTTATACTATCCTCATTTTTTTTTTGGATTCTTTTTTCTTCTTGTTGTTGTTTTTTGCTTCCTTATGTTTCAAATCATTTATTTGATTCTTAGCTTCATTCACTCTACTGTTGTTTCCCTTTAAATTGTTCTTTATTTCAATTAGTGTATCCTGCATTTATGATTGGATCTTTTTATACTGCTGAGGTCCTCGCTAAGTTCCTTGAGTATCCTTATAACCAATATTTTGAGCTTTGTGTTTGATAGATTGCTTATCTCCATTTTTTTTTTAGTTCTATTTCTGGAGTTTTTATCTGTTTTTTCATTTGGGCCATGATTCTTTGTCTCCTCATTTTGGCAGGCCCCCTGTGTTTGTTTCTATGTATTAGGTAGAGCTGCTATGATTCCCTGTCTTGGTATCATGGCTTATATTTAGTAGGTGTCCTATAGTGTTCAGTGGCACAGCCTCCCCTATCACCCAAGCTGGGTACTCAAGGTGTACCCTTCATGTGAGCTGAGTACACTCTCCTTTTGTAATTGAGCCTTAGTTGCTGTTGGCAGGTCAATGGGAGGAATTTACCCAGGCCAGTCAGTTGCAAGGATTGGCTGTGACCTCTGACCACCAACCTCCACCCTATATGGAGGGTCAGCTGTACAGGGGCAGGTGGTAGTGCTCTGACATGGTCTGTAGCTGTCCACAGGGTATGCAGACCCTGTGGTTTCCTGGGTGGTGCAGGCCAAGGTTGACCCCCACCTGTGTTTTGCCCAAGGCCACCGTGCCTGAGCTATAGAGTAATCGGAGATGGCTGCTACTTGTGTTGGGCTTGAAGATTCCCAGGTGAAGTCAAGCTGTGGATCTAGTGTGGCTGCTGCTAGTGCCATGCCTGAGGCCAATTAGCAAGAGTTACAGGGGCTGGGGGCTCACTGAAGCCAGCTGTTCCTTGTTTGAAAGAATTTAAGGAGTTGTGAAGCATGAGTCAATACCAGCCATTTATATGGAAAAACTACTGTTAACAGCTGTAAATTGGGTGAGATGAGCCTCAGCGGATCTCCAGGGCAGGGCAAATAGTGTTTGCCAGGTCGATGGAGTCTCAGATATGTCACTGGCTTGCCAGCCCTGTGGCACTTCCTACCTTTCTATTTGGGAGAAAGCTGTCCCCCAGCTCTTGCCTTGATGCCAGACACTTCAGTTCCTCCCTGTATGCCACTGGTGCCTTTCAAGCTGCTACCCCAGTGCTAGAGCTCAGAGGGAGTGAGTCTGAGTAAATTCATGTGTGGGTTCTTTCAATGTAACTGCTTGGGAGTCTAGAAGTTTCTTCCACTGGCTCAGTCCCTGGTGGTTTTTGCAGCCAGAAGTTATGGGGACTTATCTTCCTGGCACTGGAACCCTAGACTGGAGGGGCCTGTTGTGGGGCTGGACTCCTTGCTCCCAAGATACCCCTCCTGAATTTTTATCTACCACATGTGATGTGGGGCCAGCCTGTTCCATGTCTCCTCCCCTCCTACCACTCTGAATAGATGTGGCTTTTTAAATTCTGTAGTTGTCAGACTTCCATTCAACTCAATTGCTGCCAATTGTGAGTGATGATTGCTCTATAATTTAGTTGTGATTTTGATGTGGTTGTGGAGGAGGCAAGCCATGTTTACCCATACCACCATCTTGACTGGAAGTCTAGTGATTGTTGTGACCATCTTTATGACATTTTCCTTCAACCTACATGCATGTACATGTACACAAAAACACGCATACCAAGTGAGCAAAAGGCATCTGTTCAGCAAGAGCCCTTTGGGCAGGACCCTTACATCCTCTGATCCTATTATCCTTTCAATTCATGACTAGTCTTTGCTATCCACCTTTCAGAGTTCTGCTTATTGATCACCCCATTGTGACAATTCTGTGACATTGGCACAGAATTTGGCTTAAATCCTTTAGACTTTGAAAAAAAGCCCTGATATTTTCTTTTTGGTAACCAGTGATTTCACTCCCAGACTGCAGCCTAAGTTACCTCCCAGGACCTTTGTTTGTAAAGAAAATATGACTCTGCACTTGGACTAATAATGCTGTCCTTGATACATATGCCTCCAGACACCCTACCTGAAATGGGCCCTTAATGGAACACAGACTAGAAAGTTAGAGCCTCTTCGAGGCATAGACCAGGGGATAAAACAGTGCAGAATTCTGTTGGAGAGGAACCACTGTGGTTCTGAGCAACATCAGAGGATATGACCCTTTGTAATACCTCTTCCAGGAAAAGTTCTGATTATTTATATTTAACTTGTCTAGTATAACAGGTTTAGTTGATTCTTGAGGAAACTTATAGTAAAATGTGGTATAATTGCTAGTATTAGTCTTACTCATTCCACAACAAATGACAGAAGTTCAACTCAAAGGCAAATAATAAAAACAGTACTTATAATAAACAATAATAAAGAAAGAAGAAGGAGAATGTATAGGCTCATTTCATGGGGGAGGGCTACAGGCTTTATGTCAACTGTTCCCTCTCACCCCTATCTCTCTTCAAGGCGTACATTTCTTTGTCTGGTCTGGCTTCTCCCTCAAACTCCCCTACATGGTAGGATAGCAGCCTGACAACAGACTTAGACTTATATTCCTTTAGATAAGCAATTTGTACATAAATAGACTTCCTTAGAAGCACAGCATCCTTTGATGGTGTTAGGGTGACATTGGTCCTACCTGAACCATATGCAGTACTTTCCTCATCAAAGAAAGTTCTGTTACCGGGTAAAGTAGGGAAGCAAATAAATACCCGCTCCCATATGCACTGTTTTCCTCATACAGATTATTTCCAGCATGCTTCCTTGTAACATATTACAGCTATTCCATATAAAACCAAATGCTCTAATAAATTTTTTTCCCACAACCTCAACTCACATGTACATGCTGCGTGTTCAGCTTCAGATCTAGGATCAACGGGTGGTGAACATTCTGATCAGTCTTGTCTAAATGTGGCTTCACACAGTCTCTGCCTGAATGATTAATATAAACGAATCCCAAGATTTTCTACAATATATAATACAAGACGGTAAGTGGGCTAACCACAGTAATAACATTTATTTAGAAATTAAAAAAAACACACTAAAGAAGCCGACAACTTCTGTTCCAGTTATCAATTGCTGCTCACAAAACCACCTCGACACTTAGTGGTTTAAAACAATTATTTTAATATCTTTCATGGTTCTGTGGGTCTCACTTGTTTTCTCTCTTGTGGTTGCAATCTGACACAGCTGGAGCCGGTGTCATCCGAGATTATAGTGCTATGCTGGGGCACCTGGGCACTCTTGCTTTCCATTCACATTGTCTCTCTACATGTTTTTCCATGCAGTCTCTCTCTGTGATGTCTCCAGCGAGGTAGATGGGATTCTTCTGTGCTGGCTCAGGGCTTTCTAGAAGGTTCTTCAGGCCTTAAAGTTTAGACTCAGAATTGTCACAACATCACTTCCACTGCATTTTTTTTAAGGTAAAGCTAGTCACAGGGACATCCCAGATTAAATACACAAGGGACCACACAAGGGGATGAACACTGGGAGAAGCAGTTCCCAAGGGAACATCTTTGGAGATTGTCTACAATAGGATAGCACTGCTCTGCATAACATTCCAAATTGTGTTGAACAGAAATAACAGGGACTAATTTCCCCACCAATGGACTTAGGCTGTGGTCTTTAATTTCTTGCTCCAGGTCCTGACTACTGGGAGAATATCCATATTCTTTTGTCCCCCATGACCTCAACTCTGTAAGGCTGGAGACATATTTCTTTATAGGAATTCCATCACATGAAAAGTGCACTTCATATTGGTATAGTTATGAAAGTCTAGGGATAGATTTCTTCACTGAGCAATTAAAGCCCCTATATTTTTTACTGGTACTTACTGTGGTTACTAGTTGGCCACATTCAATTTCTGGTCATAAACTGGAATTACCTGGTTATGACCCATAACCTGGGCTGGAAACTGAGCAAGCTACATAATAGAGAAAGGGCCATTTAAAGTGCATCTGCTCTTACAGGGTCAATCATTTGATTGCAGGCTTCAGTGCTCTACTCAATCTTCAGTCTAAGATGAAGTATAACGAGCCAGTGCCTGCTCACTGGCTACATTCTAGATGGTAGAACAAATTACTTATGCTGGACAATAAAGTATTTGAAAAATGCCTGTCAGGTTGAACCCATTTTTTTCAGGCCTCTTTGAATCCAGATTTTATCCTGTTTCTTGCTTCCTGGTTTTGCATGCACTAGCTTCACTATGAGACAAAGAATTTTGATTTTTCAGTTCTGCAAAATTTATGATTATCAGATGATCAGTAGTCTTAGATTTGGAGCTAACAGAATTTTCTTTAACTCTTTGTCCCCCTGAATTCTGCAAGAAGGTGCCAACTAGGTTGAGCCTCACATATGTTTCTACAAGTCTCTTAAAGTCATTGCTTTGCTAAGTACATTTTTTGAGGTGGCATACTAAGCAGTTTTTTTTCCCAATCTCATAATAAAAATTTCAAATTATTTAGCTTGTGTTGTGGTAAAGGATTCATACTAATCTATACCAGCTTGTGTAGCATCTTACATGTTATGATTTCATTTGTCAACCACTAAGCAGGATTACACATTTGTTATACAAGACAGATGGACAGTCAAAAAGGACAGAGTCTCTTATCTCTAAGCCAACTTCCTCTCATGTGGAAACCAAAATCCCTTCTATATTTCAAAATTCATACCCTCTGACCATGGCCTCAAGGAAGATAACCTCCTCTTTTTAGTCAGTTGTTGTTCCTCTCTGCCTTACACACATTCTGAAGTCAACTTTCATTATTTTTATAGTGTCTTTTTCAGAAACAATGATCAATTTCTGTATGTGAAGAGAAAAGACATGTAGATATCCCCTGAACATCCAGAGACTAATTTCCTTAGCTATCAAATTCTTATTTTCCTTCTTAACAAAAATATTCCAGACTGGTAAATCTTGACAGGGAGCAATAGTAGCAGTCATGGCTACATCATGCGGAGAGAACAGTCCTTTATCTAACAGCACTGTTAAAGCAGCAGTTGTCACACACTGGGCACCGACACATCACTGCGGAGCATTATCTTCAAAGGCAGGACATCATTAAAAAACAAACAAGATACAAGAGGCAAACATGCTTTTAGTGGGTAGGGGGGACAGGGGGAGCAAACTGCATGCCTTCTCTAATTGCTAGGAGAAAGTAAATTCTTTAAATCTCTGTTCTTTTTATTTCTTTTTTAAAATACTATATCTCTTTACAATGCGTTTTCTGGGTTTTAAATAAAAGTATGTGATCTCCTTGTAAACATTTACTATAGAAAATTTATCTCTGCCTATCCCAGGTTCACAGTAAGGGGTATTTATGTTTAGAGGGAGTGTTGGAAATGAAAGGTTTCTGTATTTTCATTTAACACATCCATTCAAATGTGGCATTGTCTTTTAGATCAGAAACTATGTTTCTTTGATTTTGAACTTGTTATGCTTAGCGTGCTGCTAACATATACAACACAAAAATCTTCAGTTAAATTCTGTTTTTTATTATGAATAACATGATGTGAATAAAAATTTCAAGAAAAAATATTTACTTATAAACTGAGAACATTTCCTAGATATTAACCATATGGATATAATTAGAGCTGTTTGATATTACATAATGATTGATAAACCACATTAAAGTTCATGATGTGGAAGACACTTCTGGTTCACAGTTTCTTGTATTATAAAGTAGCAATGTGAGGGAAGCAGCAAAAATCTGCAAGCAAGGAAACTGGACTGCAGAAATGGATTTTCATTATTTCTGGAAGGTATGCATAAGACTGCAACCTTCAAAAATTGATTTGTTATTGTCTTTCTCAGGAAAAATGCCCAAAACCCCACAAACTTATGACTTATAAAAATATATTCTCTTAAATTCTGATTCAAGATGTGTTGTGTAAAAAAAAGACATAATTGGTGATCTTGGTAAATGTCTATAGTCATTATCAAGATAATACCTGCAGATCTGAAAGTTAATGGTTAGGAAAAGTTTATTAAATTTGCTTATTAATATTGTGATAAAATTATTATATACTTACAAGTTGAAAGAATCCAGTGTCTGTTCTCTTTTTTCACTCAGTACTCGACTGTATAATACCACACCCTCCTTGAAGCCACACACAGGAGTCCTTTTGGCAGAGTGTGTAAGCCTGTGGCATGCAGAGAATGAGTCTATGTTAACCAAGTGTTCTGTAGAATTTCACATAATTTTATGAAAATCTTGTAAATCAATAAACAAAACTTGTAAAATGGTAAATGTTCAAACTCCATGTGATTAAATTGGGTGAATCAAAATACCAGATGCTATTTTGGTCTTCTGCAGTGCTGAGAGTTTATTATTGCTACTGACACATACAACAGCTGCAGAGATAATTTTTATGTTCATTATATTTACTGTGTTACTGGGAGGATTAGAAGCCCCTGAAGTACATCTTAAAAGGTTTTATTACTCTATAAAAGACTCTGTCACTTTAAACTCCATTAGTTGAGCTCTTTGGATTAGTAATGACATTCTTAGGAAGAGGCACTAGGAAGTCAAGTTTAGGAATCTCACTGTAGCCCTTCATAGGTTTGATGTGTGTTAGCCCCTCCTCAGGGAGAAGTAGTTATATAAAAAGGTCAGTGAAGTCCTATTGCATAGCTCATTTGGTTGGAGTGTCAACCTGAGAAGCCAAGGTTGCAGGTTCAATCCCTGGTCACGCTATATACAAGAAACAACCGATGGATGCATAAATAAGTGAAACAACAAATTGATCTCTCTCTCTCTACCCAAAATCAGTAAATAAATTTAAAAAAATATCAGTGAAATATTGGAAAGGAGAGCAATGTGGAATTTGTTTCAATTCCTATTTTCAGACCAACATAATTCATATCCCCTACTTATGTTAAAATATGTGGTTTACCTAAGTGGTGATGGACAGAGCCTTTTACTTTATGTCAACAGAACTATTGTGTCCTAAAAGCATGGTATAAGACACAGAGATTGCTGCTTGGAGAAGTACATTCTTAGCTGAACGCAGCTTTGTCGTCATTATGGAACTTCCCATTGTGCCTATCATGGCACTCCTCATACATTTGATACCGTGATGGCCAGTTTTGTGTGTCTAAGTTAAAGTACTCAGCTATTTAATCAATACTAATCCAAGAGGTGATATGAAGCTATGTCATACATGTGGTTAACATCTTCAATCGGTTGACTTTAAGTAAAGAGTAAAAGAAGTAATCTTCATTAATCTGAGTGGGTCTGATCTAATCAGTTAATAGGCCTTAAGGACAGAACTGAAGTTTCCTTGTAGAAGAAGAAAGTTCTGCCTATGGTTTCCAACATCAGCCCCTGTCCAAGCATTTCAAACCTGCCCTTCCCGATGGCCTGCTTTCATATATCAAATTTGCCTAGCTTGTCCCTGCAATCATGTAAGCCAAGTCCTTGTAATGAGTTTGTGTGTGTGTTTGTATGTGGTTGATATTTGATATTATATATGTATACTATATATATAAACTACTAGTTCTATTTCTCTAGTGAAGCCCTGACCAATATATTCTCCAAATGTTGACTGAATGAATATTCATACAAGAATAAATGAATTAATAAGCAAATAATTGCCCATATTACTCTCTGTCTATACATATGACCTACATATAGGGCAAAGCTAGAAGGCTTTAAAATTGATCAGTAAAAAGAGGGGCCAAGAAGCATAACAATGGCAATGATATGTAAATTTACAGGACAAGACTTAAAGAATGGTGTAGAAGAGCTTGATGACTCAAGCATTTTATAGAGGAAGCCCTCAGATTATTGAATTAACTTTCTTGTTTACAAATTCAGAATCAAATATTTCATAATTTTCATTTCAAGAGAAAGGGACTATGCTGTTATTTAGCTTGTAAGTGCAAGCTAAAGTTACAGTACAGTCCTGATTCTACAATTCAGAGAAACACTTTGTTATTAAATTATATCATTTATTTTATGGTCTGCTTCTTTGGCTTGTTTTCTATCAACCAAACTATCACAAATCTATTGAATGCCAAAAAACTTTTGTTCTCCATTTCATTTCATTCTACTCTGCAATATCGTGATTTATAAGATACATATATTTAATATAAATTTATCTATTCAGATAATTAAATATATATATATATATTTCTCATATATATTTGATCTTAGTCCACAATTCCTGACTCACAGCTACCAAAACTGTTGGAATTTCCTAAACGCTGAGAGTGGTAAAGGTGTCTTTTTTATGTTATAGAGGTAACTTTTCCAAAGCAGCTAAGGATGGAGTCTGGTTGCTAGTGGAACCATCTTTGTGGTTAGAGGGTTGGAACTTTCAGGCCCACCCCAAGTCCAATGGGGAGGGGAGAGGGTGTGGAAATGGAATTTAATCATCAGTGGTCAGTGATTTAGTGAGACATGCTTATGTAATGAAGCATCTATAAAGACCCAAGAGGACAGGGTTGGGAGCTCTCAGGCTGATGAAGACGTGGAGACTCATAGAGAGTGGTGTTGTCCGCATACCTTTTTCCATATGCATCTTTTCAGTCTGGCTGCTCCTGAGTTATATCCTTTTAGAATAAGTATCATTGAAAAGAGTGAAATGTTCAGTCTCTCTTACTCTGTGTTACTCAGGCCTACATCACTTTCATGCTTTTTAGGCTAATAGCTCCTGCTTTCAATGTGCTAATTATTAGGAGAATTCCTCTTAGGGCTTGAGGTTTTACAAAAATAGCCCCTCCCACTTTCCCTTCCCTTGATATAAAAGAAACCTGAATTCTGCTTTCTTAATGTGGATCTGAGGTACCACTAAGAACTCATCTTCTAGATTTGGCAACTTCACCATCGGTAAACCTTTTCTACTTCAAACTGTGACATTTTGAGTTTGGGCCTTTTTGAAAAGTCAGACACAGACTTTGGACCAGTAACAACATGTTTCTCTGAGTTTGGGGAGACATACTAGCAAGTTAATTAAACCCAAAGAGAGGGTTATGGGTATCTTGGATATATAGCTAGTAGGGCAGAAGTACAGTCAATAAGCTGGACTGTTACTGGCTTTCTAATTTGGAGAGGGTTGCTGGAGCCACCAGTCTGTAGCCCATTGATCAGAAACCCAGTTAAGAGCTTCACCTCAAGACTGGAATCTAAATATGTCCAAGGTGGCTAGGGGAAGTCTTAAAGGACTGCAGCCTCAACCTGTGGAATCTGATGCTTTCTATGAGTAGTTTCAGACATTAGTTGAATTCTTGAACACTCTGCTGTTGTCTGAGAATTGCTTTTTGTCTAAGGGAGGTCCTCACCCAACACTGAAATTTGGTTCAGAAACTCCCCCAAATACTCTTAATTCACATATAAGATTATTTTCAATGAGAATATTTTTTATTTGGTTATACACCCAAATAAGAAAAAAGTCTGCTTTTGTCTTAAATCCATCCAATATAGTAAGACTTTACCTATGCTACTTTCTATTACTTTAACTTTATGATAGTGATTATGTTTGTTTTTCCCCAGGTGTGTCCAAGCCCCAAACTCCCCCATCCCTATGCTGGTCCCTATTACAGAGAGTGGGGGAGAAAAACAAAAGGCATAAATTAGAATTATCTACTTCACAAGACACAAAATAAGCCATGATTTTACTTGTTTTTTATATATTCTAATAAATATATTTCAAAAATAATACTCAAAGCACTTTTGTTAGTCATATTAATCCTGTGGAAAGGAAACACTAAGTTTAATTAATCAATGATTTCATCATGACTCAGTTTGTTTATTGACTTAAAGTTAGTTTTCTATACTCAGAATCTAATTTCCTTTAAATGTCCTTCAACAATCAGTGTATGTGTTTGAAATAAATTTTCTTTTTCTATCAGTTAGGTATACACAGACTTTAATATTTTTAATTTGAACAGTTTTTGTATGATTTAGGTCTGTTAAGCTCTAGTCTTATATTTTAAAACATATGATTTTTTTCTATACAGAATATGAAATGTAACACTATTAATGAATTCACAGAATCTTCTGTACTTGGCAAATTCTGCAATTCTAAAATAAGCAAGACAATAGGAAATTTGGTAGCATATTTTGGTCTAAGACTCCTTGCATCCTAGCATTCAGAAGGGAGCTAGAAAAATATACCCAATTCCACAGAAACCACTGACTTAAACTCATGTTTTGGGGCTAGAAGCGGTCATTATTAACACAGCTTGATTTTGGTAGTTTACACATAATTCTAAATGACATTCAATAAATGGTTTTTATGAAAGTGTTTGTTGTCATTGTTAGGAGAAAAAGCAAGCAGAGTGCTTTTGTTGAAGAAGAAAATTTTCTGGTAAAATTGGCAGATTTTCTCTCAACTGAACTAAATTGTTGCTGCATTATAGAATTCATACCTATTTCACATTATTTATCCAAAAAGCGAGTTTCTTGAAGAACAAGGCTACTTCTAAAACATAAGATGGAAAACTTTAAAGGTACTATGGCAGGCAGCATTTTAAGAGGGTTGCTGCTATTCCTGCTCCCCAATGTAAATGCCCTGTTTAGTCCCGTCTCCTTGAATGTGGACTGTGATTAAGTTACATTATGTGAGATTCTCTCACAGCAGAGTTGCATGATATCACTCAGCTGGTTTTAAGTTATAAGCTGCCATGTTATGAGAAGCTTTGATGGCTAAGACCTGAAGGCAGTCTGTGTAAGTTGAGAGTGGTTCCTGGTTGATAGCTGCAAAAAAATGGGGGCCTTGTTCCTTCCACCACAACAAACTGAATTCTGCCAACAAGTCAAATGAGCTTTAAAAGAAACTCTCCTATGAGATTGCAGCCCTGTCTGCCATCTTGATTTCAGACTTGTGAGACCTTGAACAGAGGACCCAGCTAACCAGTACCTGACCTCTGATCATGGAAATGGTTAGATAATAAATATATAGTGTTTTAAGCTAATGAGTTTATGAGAATATTTTACATAGCAATAGAAAACTAACACAGATATAGTTTCCATAAATTTGGCTCATAAATTTTAGGATATAAACTATCCCTCAAGATGGCATCTATGGGTTTTAACCAATGAAACCATTCAATCGTTTCAGAAAACAAATGAATGCAAAGTTTTATATATGAGTGATGAAAACTGCACAAAGTAGGGGTTATGCCTATAAATGACAGACTTGATTCTGGGGATTGCTGACAATCAATATTTGGCTGCATTATTATATTGTTGTTGTCCCTTCCTCCCTCTCTCCCTCTCTCCTTCCCTCCCTCTTTCTTCCTTCCCTCCCTTCTTCCTTCTTTTCCTCCCTCCCTCCTTCCTTCCCTCTTTGTCTCCTTCCTTTCCTCTTTCCCTACCCTGCTTGCTTGCATGCTCCTTGCTCTTGCTCTCTCTCTTTCTCTCTTTCCTCCTAAAACCTTTGTTGCTATGCTAATATGCTGGGGGGTGGAAGGGTGCTATTAATTGTTGAATGGTTTACATTTAGTTCATTATCAGCATTAAAATTATTTTTTTAAAGATTTTATTTATTTATTTTTAGAGAGAAGGGAAGGGAGGGAGAAAGAGAGGGAATGAAACATCAATGTGTGGTTACCTCTCGTGCCCCACTACTGGGGACCTGGCCCACAACCCAGGTATGTGCCCTGACTGGGAATTGAACTGGTGATGCTTTGGTTCGCAGGCCCATGCTCAATCCACTGAGCTACACCAGCCAGGGCAGCACTAAAATTCTTAACACCTGCATGTATATGGCTATCTGGACCTTGACTGAATAAGATATAGAATAAGATATAAAAATCAGATAGACTGAGTATCAGGACATGTTATTAAGACAATGAAATAAATTTAACAACAACAACAAAATAAAAAACAAGATTAAAAGTGTTGATCTGCTTTGTTTAGAGGTAGTATAACCTAGTCCAAGCCTGTCTCAGTCACCACAATGATCAATACATTGAGTGACACGGTCTTGGGATAAGAAACAGATTTTATTTGAAAACCTAGCAGGCTGAGAAGATGGGGGACTAGGGCCCTAAAAATCATCTTAAGAAAGTACAGAGTTTGGGCTTCTTTTATGTCAAGGGAAGGGGAAGTGAGAGGAGAAAGATGTGATTGACAACCACAGACAGCTGAATGCCAGCAGGCATCCAAGGAAGGTTGTAAAACTTCTTTGTTCTTAGTCTATTGACTCTAGTCGAAATGAGCAGGACTGGAGATTCTCGCAAATCTCTGGTAAACAATCATACATACTCCCCTCATCTCCTCAGGAGAGGCACTTTTGGTAAGGGCCTATTTTTATAAAACTCAGTCCTCGAGCCAGGATCCTCTAATAATCAGCATGTCTATGTGCGAGACCCTCTGAGCAGAAACTACTAACCAGAAGGCAACGGGGACAAAGCCAGCTTGAACAAGACGGAGTCAGAGAGGCCCAACGTTTTACTCTGCTACAGTAGTACTGTCTTTGGAGGAGATTTTTAACTGTTTGAATTTTTAAGTACTTGTACCCAGGAGAGTCTCTGGCACCTATGATAATAGCTTAACATCCATTTATTGAAAGAATGAATGTTACATATTAAAGAACCTTGATGTTTGCGTAGCCTCTAAAGTAATGATTCTCACCTTTAGGGTGGCGATACACAGAGTTTAAAGCTCAAGAGTTTAGCATATTTGTTTAATTTATTTAATATTTACCATAAAGCCTAAGATAATGGGACATTTGACAGGGATGCTGTGTGGATTTAAATGCATGAGTGTGTATTTAGGAACATTCTGAACGTTGTCTGTTTCCACGGCATTCTCAGTTATTGTATGATATGAGAATATTGGGTGATTTTGGTTAGTCCAAACTGGAAGGGACACTTAAAAGGAGAATTCAAGATAAACTTCTTACTTTACAATTCAGCCAGTGGTGGGATGTATTTACGCTATTACAAGCATGACCTTATACTAAGTCACAGTAAAAATGCTACTATATTATGTAATAAATAGTGTGCTGATTTTAAGAGGAATGAGGGATAGTACATTTGACAGAGTTGCTAAATATATTTCCAAAATTAATTAACCTCAGCTGGAAACAACCAGCACTTCATGCTGTGAGCTAAATATTAAAAATTGCATATTGTTATATACTTAGAAATGACCAGGGGTTAGTGAGTGAGTCATAGTTTTGTTATAATGACAAGGATTAAAACATGGCATCTTAGCTTTCCCCTTGCAACTTTGGCTGCTTCATTATAATCTTGAAGCTTTATCTTTTGGTTTCTTGAGGAAAGGGAAAAGAATCTACCATCACACCATATCTAAATTAGCATCAGAAATGAGATGTTAATGAAACATTGCTGTCTTCTTTTTTTGACATTAATATAAATGTGTCCATTAAGAAATAAATCTTGCTGGTTGTCAGTTCAATTATCCCAGAAACTAAAACGTACCATTATGTTGCTACAGTATTACCTTAATAGTGCATATCTACATTATGAGTCACTAAGTCAGTCACGAACATTTGAAAAGCTTTAAAAATTCAGTAACAAGTCTTATGTATTTACTTGTGTAAATGCAATATAATGTCTAAGTCACTTTGCTAGGCACTAGATAAAACAGTGAGCAGATTAACATAATCTTATCCTATTGGAAAGATTACCTTCTAGTGGAGTAGATAAATAAATTAACAAGGTGCAACTGATAAGGGAAATACCGTGTTGTTGCATAGAAAGGGTACCCAAAAAAGTTTAAACAATATCAGAAAGCTCTTTTTACATGAAGGGGTATCTAAGCCAATGCTAAAATGTAGTGAGATTTAACCAAGTTTTAGGGGTGAGTGGCTAAGAGATTCTGGCATGGCTAACCAACCAATTTCATGGTGCTTTAAATAAAATAAACTATGTCACCCCCATAAATCCTATTAAAAAATAAAATGGACTACACTTAAAAAATATGTAATAACTACTCATGCCAAAAGATTTGGTGCGCCACACACAGCGTCTGCCTGTCCACACATCTTGCCCTGCACATCTCTTCTTTTTTAACAAACCAGTAACCTAGTGAGTAAGATGTTTCTTTGAGTTCTGTGAGCTGCTGTAGCAAATTAACTGAACTCATGAAGGGGGTCATAGGGAACTTTGATTTACAGCCAATTGTCAGAAGTATGCCTGAGCTTGCAACTGGCATCTGATTTGGGGGCGTGGGGTAGGGAGGGCTGCCTTATGGGACTGAATCCCTAACTCATGGAACCCGACACCGTATCCCAGCAGTGTCACAACTGAGTTGAATTAACATCCTCAGCATTGCTCGTTGATGTGTGGAACCCCAACTCCCACACGTTGAAATTGGGTGCAGAACCCAAAACACTTATGTTCATCTCATGTATGACCATATTTTTGGTTTGTTTGTTTGTTTTTATATTGACCTCAATAGACCACTATGAATGATCTCATAATTTACTTGGCAATTTATTTCTAAATAAATTCAGATAGCATTTTAAAGTGCACAACCACTAGTGTTTATTTATGTAGTGGTTACTTATGTAGCAGTTATCATTTTCTTTTGGCACATTACAAAGTTAATATATCCTTATTTTCTTTGTCAGAATTGGGAACTAATTTAGATGTAAATTCTAGAGACAGTTGAAGATAAAATAATTATTGATAATGACTTTTAGGCAATGTATTTTAGATATGCTGGTATAAGTCTAATTATATTTTCCCCTGGATTAGGCACCTGAGGGTTATCTGCCTAGCCTTTGCTAGATAGCTTCATGCCTCCCCAGATATTGTATTGCTCAGTGACAAAAATTCAGAAATAACAGAAGTAAAGTGAATATATTGCTGAAGAAGTAATTAGTAAAAGTTTATTGTGCACACACCAAAAGGACATTTTTGCAAGCCAGGAGCACTCAAACAAAAACACGGAATAAGACTCAGAGGTGTATTATTATTACACAGCAGTTTATATGGTACAGGGAGATCTGATCAGATCACCAGGGAGGAGGAGGAAGAGACTGTAGGGGGAGGTTGCCCATGACAATGGTAAACAGTCTAGGATGGGATCGGCAAAATGCCTCCAGAGCAGTGGAATCATGGGCCAGAAGATTTAAAATAAAAGAGGGGCAGAGATGGATTCTTGGGTTCTCTGCCTCAAAGATGCCTGGATGTTTGTGCTGCAGCTGCCTGCATTTCCCAACGGATGGCATTTAGGATGGGAAGAACTCTGGGTGCAGCCTAGGATAGGGCTGTCCTGGCAGAGGGTGGCAGATTTATTCTTTGAGTGTTCTAGAGGGGACAAGCTGAGGCAGAAGGCTGCCATTCTTCCAAAATTGTGCAGTTTTTGTATCTTATGTTGTTTTAGTTTGTAAACTAACCCTAGATTGTAAACTAATCCTATGGAAATAAGGTAATTAAAAACTAACAGAGGGAATAGGAAAACTCAGGTGTTAAACACTTTAGCTTTAATTGATAGGCTTAAGTGAGTAATGCAGGTGGAGAGCTGTTATTCCAAAACTGTGTAACTTTGAGTAAAGACTCCTTCCCTTTATCACCAAACCTTTGCCTCTGGAATATTGCCTAGAGGGTGGTGGCAGGTAGCAGGACCCCACTTAATGTTCTTGCCCTTTGGTAACATATATAGTGAGAAAACAGTGACTGTTTATTCTTTACAGCAATTGGTTATAACATTAGAATTTTCAGTGGTTACTTTATATCAACCTTGGGAAACAGTTCAAGTTTTGCTTGTGAATTCCAGGAGCATAAGCAAGAATTAACCCAGGTCAAGTTAGTCTTGCAAAGTAAGATCAATTAAGTTTTATTTGTGTGACTAAACTAGTTTTATCCGCCCCGGGAATGTTCAAGGCTGGCCTCCATGGGTTTTGATTTTAACTACAGAGAGTACAATGTATGCTCGCTACACCCTGGCAATGCCCTGGGAGGGTACAGGAGATGAGGCCTGTGAGCTCACCTGCAATTGGCCCATGTAATTCAAATGTGTTGTTCAAGAGTCAACTGTATTTTTAATCCATGGTTGGGAACTCATGTATGTGGAGGGCCAACTTAAGTTATACATGATATGGGTCAACTGTATATTTTTCAAGTTCAGTAAAAGTCACTGTTACTACTCTGAAGAGTCAGAGAGAGGTCAAGAAGTTTACTAAATGGAAATTCTTTTTCACAGAAACATGAGGTCAGAGGAAAAGGAAAGGTAGGTGTAGAAGACAGGATATAGCCCTAAGAAGATATTCAAGTCCTGATCTCTGGAATCTGTGAATGTGTTATGTTACATGGCAAGGGAGAATAAGGTCCACGGATGGACTTAAATTGTTCGTCAGATGATTGTGCAATAAAGGATTGTCCTGGATTACCTGGGTGGGCCCAAGGTAATCACAAGAGTCCTTATAAGTGAAAGAAAGAGGCAGGAAAGTTAGAAGCAGAGTACCTCGATGTGCAAAAGACTGGACTGACCACTGCTGGCCTTGAAGATGGAATGGCAACACTAGCCAAGGAAAGTGTGTGGCCTCTAGAAGTTAGAACGGTAAGAAAAGTAAAATTTCCAGAAAGGAATGTAGCCTGTTGAAACTGTGATTTTAGCCTAGTGAGAAACATCTTGAACTTCTGTTTTCAAGAATGGTAAGATATTCCATTGTGTAAGGGTACTATAGTTTTTTGATCCATTCATTTACTGATGTGTAGTTAGGTTGCTTCCAGCACCCGGCTATTGTAAATTGTGCTGCTGTGAACATTGGGTGCTACACAGCAGAAAGAAAGAAGGAGCTCCTGCTGGGGAATTGAGGAATGCAGGAACCGTTTTGGAGAGTGATGGGGGAGCTGGGAGCCCGCAGAGGCATTTCAAAGGAGTTGCCATCTGGGAATGTTAACAGAGATGCCTACGCTGTTAATGGGCCTGGTGAGATGGTACTGCCAGGCTATGTAAATAGTAGACAAATGTTTAGATAAGCCATTTGTTAACCTTTGAACCCTGGGACCCCTAAATCTTTGTACCAGCCTTGTGTGTTGTTTCTGAAGTTCTGTTTCTGATATGTAGATTAAAAACTATAAATACTGTGGAGAGACAAAGGACTGGGCTCAGGATTTGGATTCTTCCCCTGAGCCCGCGCGTAATAAAGAATCGTGCTCCACCACCTCTCCTGCGTGTGAGTTATTTTCTGCAACACTCCTACCCTTTGCCACAGCATGGATGGATCTGGAGAACATTATTCTCAGTGAATAAGACAGGGAGTGAGGGACAAATACCATATGATCTCATCTTTAAGTGGAGTCTAATCAACAAAACAAACAAGCAAGAAAAATATAACCAGAGACATTGAAATTAAGAACAAACTGACAGTGACCAGAGGGGAAGTAGGAGGGGATAATGGAGAGGAAGGTGGAAAGGGTTTTCAGGAACAACTATAAAGGACACATGGACAAAACCAAGGGAGGGTGGAAGCAGGGAAGGGAGGTGGGGATGGCTGGGGTGGGGGGGAGTGGTGAGGGGTAAATGCAGACAACTGTACTTGAACAATAATAAAATAATTATAGAAAGAATGGTAAGATAATAAGTGGATATTATTTTAAGCTGCTAAATTTAGGTAATTTGTTATAACAACAATATGAAACTCAGTATTTATCAAAGTGTAGTGCAGTAACAGAAACCACTGATTTTCAAGCAGAAAGATAAGATTTTGGTGATTGCTAAAAGGTTGGAAAGATGAGAAGAATTGAATACAATGATATCACTGGACTGTTGGTTTCAAAATCACATAATGTCAAAATGGCACCAGGTGTTAGACTGGTGGAGTCAGACTAGATCTTGGTTCTGTCTAAGAAAGAATTCAGAGTCTAGACTCAAACTATAAGAGAGGGCTTATTTCAAAAGTCACAGAGGTAGAAGATTTGAATCATAAAAGAAATGGGCTCAGGAAACAAGTTACAGAGGCAAAAGAAGGGCCTTTGTAGAAAGTGAGAGGCAAGGAAAATGCACTGAGAGGAAGAGGGTGAGGAAAGGCACTAGAGTGTTCCACAGAGAGAGTCGTGCTGGGTCCTCCTCCTGAGAACTTGAATCTGGAGGTCTTAGGGGAGGGTTGCAATAGAATATTTCCTGATGGTTCGTGGGGTCTGCATCATTATGGGTGAAATATGAGACAAATTCGCACAGACTACTGAGTCCTGCGGAGGAAAAGGGACGGCAGGACTTTTCTCTCAAGGGGAGCAAAAGCCTTGGCCCTTGCTCCAATGAGCTTTTATTGTCTTACTGGGCACATTCAGGAAGATCCTCATTAACTACGCACAGACTCACTTTAAGTGGTTACCTTATACAGAAAACAAAGGAGAGGATGCTGGTAATCACATCACAGCAGAGGGATATTTGCAAATGAAAAGGCGGAAGTAGTTGGACCAGTTACACTCATCCTTGGAAGGTTTAGCATGGATTTTAGGAATTTGCTTTGCAGCAAATGTCTTCAATTCAGGCTGAGGGAGTTTTAGCAAAAAGCAAGACTCATAGAGGCCTAGGTACATTGCAGGCCTGATTCCCCACGGGAAAACCTATCTGTGGGCGTGGGTCCTGTGCATCTCCCAGTGGGAGCTGGGCCCACACCACACCGAGCAGTCTCCCACAATTTTCAGCTTTCCAGGTTTGTCTCCTCAGGGTCATGGTCTCTGCTGATCGGTTGGTGCCAGGATTTGAGGTCATTAGTCATTGCCCCTGGCCCATGGCATCATTCCTTGGCATCACTCCTTGGCATCACTCCATCTGGTTTCTGTGCCTGGAGCTGAAACTTAGCTGAAGCCTAGATGCCACCTCCAGTGGTTAATACTTAAGGGAGTGGTCATGCAAGGGCTTATAGTTTTGTTACAGGGTGCAGCCAAGAGGGGGGACCCCAAATGGACATTTAAAATGGGGTCCAGAACTCAAGGTGTTCAGAAAATATTAGGATGTCCTCACCGCCCGCGCCCCAAGGTTGGGGAAAGGTACAAATAGAGTAGGCCCATTGAGAGCTGTTTCCCATAGCAACAGCCTTGCAGCTAACCTCTAGTGTGGTCATTTAACATACCTATAGCCTTTGGCTGGTCACTTAGATATGCTAAACAGCTATGGCCAGGCTCTGGGCCAGGGGGATGGAAAGGGACAACCCCCCCCAAGATGTGACTGGGGGGCAGTTCCCCTGAGTTACAGCGCCTACGTGGGAGCTCAGAGAAGATTGGCTCCATGACATGGGGTGACACGTGCCCAGAACCATGATGGTGACCAGAAAAGCTGGAAAGGACAGCAGATTGAGGGCAAGTGTGGCCGAGTGTGGGAGGAGTCGGAAATGGGGTTGCAGAGGAAGATTGGCACGGGGATTTAAACCCAGACATGGCAGCCATAGCGGGAGAACCACACGGCTTTTGGCAGAGTAGAGGGCTCCTGCGGCCCAGTGAGAGAGAATTCACCATGCAGATTTAGCAGAAAATCGCCACTCAGCCAAAGCTGAGTGGCAACCCCGTCTCCCCGCAGCTTTGTGGGGAGAACCATGCGGTTTCGCCAGAGTGCAGACTCCTGCAGCTCTGGTAGGAGAGGACTACGTGACTTTGAGGTGCTCCTTTTGGCCACGCGGCCTGGGAAGCAAGAGAAACTTTGCCTGGAAGAAGGGTAAAAGAACTCTTACCAGTAGGCCATGAGACGGTGATGCATGGTTTTAGGTTAATTGGAGATCCTGCCTGGACAGCAACACAGCTGATGGTGCTGGGAACCGAGGAAGGTCTCCCAGCTGACAAGGATTACTGGGAATAACCAGACATTGCCTGAGCCATGGACTTCTATTTCCTTTCCTGAGATATGGTACCCCAGACTGGGCAAAGGGGAAGGAAGGACTGTGTGCATTTGTGGGTGTTTTAAGGGACTTTAAGATTTTGATGAGGACATTAGGTCACTACTTTAAGTTTGTATAGCACTAAATAAATATTTCCTTTCCTTTTCACGAATCTCTGGCATTGAGAGACATCTTTCCTATAAGGTAGCGGACATGACGGATCTGGGTCTCTTTCAGTAATAGTATTATCGTCCCAGGCCCCCCACCCCTTGTTTGTTCTGTAAGAGTTTTGCCTGTTGCTAGGCACCCGGGGGTCTCCATCCTGGAGATTTGCTGTACCTGTCCTATGGTTCCTACTCTGCTTGTGCCTATCTAACTGTGTAATACACCTCCATTACCAACAACCCTGTCACCCCTTACTGAGGAAGTAACTGTTGTGCAAAATAAGGTTAATTGAATTTTACTTCAATGGGTTATCTCAAGGTTCGCAGACTACTTTCTAACATTGAGTTGATACCTAGAGTTTTTGTGCTTTACTTCCCATTCTATAGCATATATATGACGATATAAATAGGCATTTAGAGTATTTCTGCTTGCCAAATTCAGTTAACACAATGTAATCACTGCAGAGAATAAGAATAATATCCTGTAAGCTAGTGAGAGGATTAAGAGTTTTGAAGACAGTTTCTGCAGGGAACCAGAGGTAGGATAGCAAAGGTGTACTGCTGACCTTAAAGCAACCTTCATGTGCTTGTTGTCACAGAGGAAGAAAAAAGAATTTGCACATTGAAAAGCACTTACCAGTAGTCAGAGGAATGTTGATAAGTTGTAATGAAGAGACCACAAGGGAAACAGTTGCTCTAATTTCATTTAACTATCAGATCAAGTTTAAAATACTTCACTGTCATTCTCCAAGACCAGTCCATCTTCTACTACTTAAGTGGAGCTGTGACGGAAAGCACCAACTTGATATCCTCAAGACTTTGGATGGCACTAATATTGGTGATGCACCAGGGTTATAAGATGCATTTGGTTTATTATGATGGTATGGAGGGGAAGTTCAGACCTTGACAAGCAAAATAATCCTCATTCTACAAGTGAGGAAACTAGTGTGGGAATTTGATTAGGTGTCAAGTGTGTCTGTTCCAATTATTTAATCAAAAATGGCAAAAAAGAGAGGGCTGTTTCACAAAAATGTGTTCGAGCTGAACTCAAGCCAAACTCCATTTATCACCCAGCCCATATACACTCTTACTCTGCCTGGCAAATCTCAGTCATGAATCTCAGACCCAAAATATTATTAGCTGGGAGCCACTGCATGATAATCCTTAAAAAGTGAAAGTTGTTGTTTTTCTTCAGTGTGTAATGTATACTTGTTTTGGTGAAGTGACACTAATCCTGTGGGGAAGATGAGACTGATATTTATTTGGTGGGTCTCCTGGGTGACACAAATAGGGGGTGAGTGAAAAAGTCACACATAAAAAATATACTACAGCATTCCTGTCTTCCTAAATTGTTGGATTTCTTCCATTATATTAAATAAGGAATTTCTAATATTTCAACTTTATTTCATTCACATGATGCTGAATCCAAGTTTCACTGAAATACTCAAAGTATTAGAGTTGTTTCTAGCTGTCAGTTTTTTTAATTTAACACTCCTGTACTTAATATGTTCTGATAGTTATCTATGCACATACATACATGTGTTCCTTTAATCTTCATAATAATCCATGAGGTAAATATCTTTATTTTACAGATGAACAAGATTTGGCAAAAAGCAGTTAAGTATCTTGTCTTAAGCTCGCAAAACTTGTAAATGGTAGAGATAGAATTGAATCCAAAATTTCTGGTATGTCCATTTTAATGATAAATTCAGCTTCTCTAATATTGTGTTCATCACTCCCTGTCAGAAGCCATAGGATTGCCATATGTGTTCTGCTGGTTTTTTGATGATATAAATTATCAAAATCTTACAGTTTTAATTTCTCATATGTAAATCATCTCCTCTGAGGTGGGATCTTGCACTTGTCCTTCTCAGGCGTGTTAGGGTATGACTCTGGGCATAGACTTGAGAGCCATGCAGGGTGACAGGAGCAGGGTGTGAGGGTAATCATCTCCTGAGGGAAATGCTGATGGCGATGTGCCAATACCTGTCTATATTCTTTGAGATGCTGGAATTGGGTCTCTGCAAACCATTTCTGCTTGGGCAAGTGTCTCTGTGTCAGAGTCAGCAATGAAGGGAACCAGAAAGACATTTACAGGCCAAAGGAGGAAGACATGTCTTTCTTATTCCAGGTTCTTACTTGAGTTTCCCATTTGCTTCCGGTTCTTGTCAGGATGCCCTCACTGATGGTTCCTCACCCTCATAGTAGCAGTTCCTTCCAGTTGCTGTAAATGAATCCAGTTTGCCATTCTGCCACCACTGGCACAACCAGCTTCATCCAGCACCTGCCCTGACATGCCAGCCCCCAGCCATTTATGCTTCTTTTTCAGAAGTATGGGTCGATTCTTAGGCCCCTACTTATTAGTTCTTAAGGTGTAATAATTCCAACCACTTCCTTTGTTCCTTCAGATTTAGGAACAAAGTTGCTACCTTTGTAATATCTTGGAGTTTTCATTTTATTCTTTTAGTTACCTGGCTAACAACTTTATTCCTGGCTGGCAGTTTTTCATATAAAATTCTCTCTGTTCCAATAATTGCTATGGCTTCTGTTTCCTGAGTAGACTTTCATGATACAGGCAAGATCATTTCAGTATCCTTAAGCAAGTCATGGCTTTCCACCCAAATAGGTGAAGAGCAGCTATTTCTATATGTAGGCAAGAGAACACTAATGGGATTTGGAGGTTTATGAGATTTCTATTTATTGTAACTCACTCAAATGTTCCCATTATGATTCTAAGGGCTTAACTCTTTCCAAATTTGCTTTTGACTCTCTCCTAAGAGATCTGGTGAGATTGAGGACTCAAATTACTCTGTATTTCTGTAACTCCTGGAATTGATTTCTGTGTCTGATTTACTATTGTCTCAGTCAGTGACTTTCAGTTGTAAGAGATAAAGAGATTCTTTTAGGGATTCAAAGAAGTCTAAACCTATTGTTGCAGGTGAGTTTGGGAAGCAGAGTACAGAAATAAAGAAAGAAGTAAAGCCAAGTATTTAAGGCCCTGTGCTATAATATCTTTGTTTTATGGTATCCAGTTCAATGAGAAGAAGCCAGCCCCTTCTTGCAGTCATAGTGATCATTTGCAGCAGCTGCTTAAAATCCATATACCGCTCAGTGAAAAGAAACTGCATGCTCTAAAATAAACAAACGGGGCTACATCAGACCAAAAAGCTTATGCACAGTGAAGGAAACCATCATTAAAACAAAAAGGCAGCCTACTAAATGGGAGAAGATATTTCCAAATCATATACCTGTCAAGGGGTTAATATCCAAAATGTATAAGGAACTCATACAACTTGAGAACAAAAACAAATAAACCAGTTAAAAATGTCAGAGAACCTACATAGACGTTTTCCCCCAAAAGTTATAGAGGTGGCCAACAGGCACATGAAAAGATGTTCAGCATGACTAATTATTAGGAAAATGCAAATCAAATCTGCAAAGAGCTGTCATCTTACTTGCTGGAATGGCTATGGTCAGAAGGCCAGAAGTAAGATGTGTTGGAGAGTATGTGGAGAGAAGGTAACCTCATACACTGTTGGTGAGACTGTAAAGTGGTACAGCCACTGTGGGAACCAGATGGATATTCTTCAGTAAAAAATAAGACTATAACTATTATATGACCCAGCAATTCCACTTTTGGGATTTATCTGAAGACTATGAAAACACTAATTTGAAAAGACATGTACCCTAATGTTCATTGAAGCATCATTTACAATAGCCAAGATACAGAAACAATCTAAGTGTCCATTGATGGATTAATGGATAAAGATGTGGAATATTAGTCAGAAAAAGAATGGACTCTTTCCATTTGTTACAATGTGAATGGAATTTGAGGGTATAGCACTAAGTTAAGTAAGTCAGAAAAAAAGCAAGTACTGTATGATTTCACTCTTTGTGGAATCTTAAAAAAAGACAAGCCAACAAAACGAAACAAATATCTTTAGCTATGGAGAGCAGATTTGTGGTTAGGAGAGGGGATGGGGTTGGGGTGGGCTAAAGGGAGTCAAATGTATGGCGAGAGATAGAAACCGGACTTTGGGGGCAAATAATTTGTAGCGTGTGTGCAAATATTGAATTATGAAGTTGTGTACCTGAAACATAATTTTTTAAAAATAAAGAAAACAAGGAAAAAGAAGAAAAACTGCGTGCTATAAATGACCACATGTTATGGACCACCTATAATTCATTTTCCCTGGTGATGAGGTAATCACTCCTTCATCCCAGGTCACATAAACAATCCAAAATGTCCATCTTAAGGGTCTTCCCTTGGAACAAGTTCCAGTACTATATATTTTGTTAAAATTTACTGAGGGAAACAAAAAACACTCTATATATTTCTAGTAATTACATAATACTGAAATTTGAATTCAAGATCTAAATATTTATTTGTTTATGCATGGTCATTCTTTACTGTGGAATCTAGAAAGAGCATTAATTTTTTGAATCTGCTGATAAATCTTCCATACTATTATTAGCACAACACATTCATTAAAAGTTCCAACAGTAGTATAAGCTTATATCTTTTATGACAGCATGGATGGAACTGGAGAGCATCATGCTAAGTGAAATAAGCCAGGCAGTGAGGGATAAATACCACATGATCTCACCTTTAACTGGAACCTAATCAACAAAAGAAAAAAAGCAAACAAAATATAACCAGAGTCATTGAAATTAAGAACAATCTAACAATAGCCAGAGGGGAGGGGAGAGGGGACAGTGGGGAGAAGGGTTTTCAGGAACTACTATAAAGGACACATGGACAAAGCCAAGGGGGAGGGTGGAAGCAAGGGAGGGATGTGGGTCTGGAGGGGGTGGGGGGAAGGGGTGGGGAGAAAATACAGACAACTGTAATTGAACAACAATAAAATAGTTCAAATTAAAAAAAAGTTCCAACAATATACAATTGATACCATACTGAAACTAGTGGATTCCAGGTCTTCAGTCTTTATGTTTGGTTTTATTTGATTTTCCTACATGATTGTTTTTTGTGAGGATGTAGGTGTGGGTAAGTCAGTTCTTCCTCCTCTTTCATTTCATCAGAATACTTAAAGGTATCAATCTGGAGTCAGACACAGTTGGACTTAAATCCCAGTTTTACCACTTACTGGCTGGGAGACATTAGGGAAGTTATTTAACCTCCCTGGGCCCTGAAATCACTCATAAAATTCATATGGCATTGATACATATTTACAAGTTTAACATGAGGATTAAATAAGACATTTTAGCATGATGCCCATAAATACTAGTTTTTAAGATGAGGGAAATATTTTTTACATTTTTAGATATTACTAAAAACTATTTTTGCACATTTAAAAAATAGATTGTTAAGCTTATTGCATTGAATGTAGCATCCCTCAGAAAAAAAAGGTAGGAAAGAAAGAATGAAGTTGGGCAAGTCTTTCATTTGTGCTCTTGTGTCCTAACTTAACTCACTACCAGCTACCGCATATGGAGAAGCATCTTTTTTGTGGCGTGGTCCCCAAGATGCCAGTGTCCTTTGGCAGAGGCCCCTTGTGGGTCCTAATGCCAGTCCAGTGTGGTATGTGAGTGAGAGAAGCAGATTGGTGAGCCTGAGACAGTGCGTCTGGCTCCTCAGAGCCCACTGAAGAATGCAAAAGACCCTTACATTTCTGCATATTCCTGTGGAAAAGCACAGGTGTACTAACTGGACTGAAAAACTGATAAGCTTGGAGTGAGGACAAATGATTACAGTTCATAGACATTTTGTGGGACCAAAAGGAGAGAAGTTGGGAATTCATCACCTGGTACCAGCTTAACACCAATTAAGACCTGAAGGATCTCAAGAGATATTACCTCAGAGGCCAAAAAAATGACAACCTGACTGCTGAAACACTCTGCCTGGGAAAATGGAACAAGGACCTGCATGTCAGAACTCTGTGTCTTCTTTGGTATCCCTGATATTTGTCTGCCTAATTCTCCCTGAGGCCTAAGATTTCCACCCTACATATTCAGAGGTTATATTAAAGGGAATGTTGATAGGAAAGTTAAATCTGAAAGCCTGAGAATTTACCCAAACTCTTTCTCTTTAATTTTTTAAAATCCCCACTGGAGGATGTTTACTGATTTGAGGGAGGGAGCAAGGGAGGGAGAGAAAGACAGAAAGAGACAGAGAGATAAACAGAGATGTAAGAGAGAGACAGATCAGCTGCCTCCTGTACACACACCAACCAGGGGTGGAACCTGCAACCTGGGTCTGTGCCCTGACACAGGATTGAACCTACGACATTTTGATGTGCAGGATGACACTCTGACCAACTGAGCCACCTGCCCCGATCAAACTCTTAAATCAATTAAGAGAGTATTTGAAACCAAAAGAAATTAAGGATATTAAATGGAATGTTTGCATTTTTTAAATTTAAATATTTTTTTCATCACTACATAGCACGTTAAGAGCTTTTAAAGACCATTAGATTAGTTACAGAAAAGATACTATGTTTTCCATGGTCTGAGTTGTAGTGTGCTTAAATATGTGAATTGACGTGATATCATTAGATATATTCTTTCACCATACATCAGGGGAGTTTATTTATTGTTATTTGCATGAATTGAAATTGTGTGTGGGAAGACAATACTCCCACAAAAGCAGAGAGAATAGGTCCCAAAGCACAGGATGTATATGTATACTTTGGAAAGCACATCAAATATATATCTTTTGAAATAACTACATATATTCAATTAGGGAATAAATCAAATGTAGCTATTCATCCATTTACCGTAAAGAATTGACTGAATCATTCCCTGGAGGCGTAACACTTTGAGGAGCATTCTTTGAGGAATTCGAGTCTTCCAAGGGCTACCAGAGCTCCATTGTCTTCAGTAACTTCTCACTGCAGTCCTCTCCAACCTTCAGCTTTACTTTATTCACGTTTGCTCTTTTTCTGCACTTAAAATAGTCTTTGGTCAAGCCAGCTGTTCATGAAAGTGAGGACCAAAAAATAAAAAAAGCAAGCTCAGGAAAGTGCAGTGTCTGGCTTAGATTTTGCATAGTTGCTACACTAATCAATATCACAGTAATTAAAATCACCCATGATTAATGGGCTAGCATTTTTATAGGCCTTTGTTGTCTACAAAAGCATTTCACAGTCTATTTTGTCTAACTGAGCAGTAGGAGCAAACCCCAAATCACCAGGCTACCTTTTGTCCTTAATTTCCACCTGAACTGTATTTGTCTGTGGGAATACCTTGCCTTAGGATGCATTGGTGGGTTTCCCCTTTCTGCACGTGAGAAAAAACACTGTTTCTCTCAAAAGCAAACACTGAAGCTGGGAACTAGGAATTGCCACTTAAAATTCATTGAGTTTACGTTCTTTCATTCAGAGAGCCCACTGGAACCAGAGGACTCTGACAGGCTAACTGTATATTGTTTGCCACCCTGAGGCTGCACCTATTTGCATTATTTCTTTCTGTAAGACAGAGTGGTCAATGCTACCATTCGTCTCTTGTCTAATCAACAAACTTTATCTTGAGTTCTTAACCCTGGCACTTAGATTAATGTAATCATGGGAAATTGACATTTTACCCATGCATAAAATATTGGCTTATATTTTAGAGAAGAAATTTCCTTAAGTAAGTAGTAAGACAAACCATTACTTGCATTTACTTAAGTGGGCCAAATGCTTAAATTAAATATCCCTTGATTATTAGTTTGTGTCTATAACATATCTTTATTGTACATGAATTTGAACATGGTTTTTGCATATACACTGACAGGAAAAATGCACAAAAGCTTTTGTGGGATTTTTTGAGAATCGAATAAATATACTTCATCAGAAGACACTTCATAAACCATCTAAATTTGTAACCCTAGACACAAATTTAGATTACGAATCCTGTAACAAGATGTCCATAAACAATCAAATCGGTCACTCTTAATTCCATTCCTTGTCTGCCAATAATGCACACATTTTCATTCAAATTTTCATGCTTCTCACCTCATGATTCTTTCAAATATTCTTTATGAAGAAAACAGAAATGTGGCCATGGTATTGTAATCATGGAGAAACCTTAGTTTTTTAACATGGTTTTTCCCCCTTTTTTCCTCTGATTCAAACTGGCCTCATCCTGCACTCTGACTCACCCACCTCTCTCTCCCTTGCATATCTTCTCCCATAATCATTAAGCCCTGAGGACAATGAGGGTCAGCATCAGATAATCAGAAACAGAGTTTTAGTCAAACTACAGATAACAAGTAGGCCCCAGTTGTGTTTAAGTTCCAGATCCAGAAAAGCAGAACAAGGGACCTGACCACATCTGTGAGAAACCAGACAGAGTGAGCCATGGTGGACATTGGGACTGGATGCAATGATCAACTACCCTCCACCCCAGTGCTAGCCAGTCAATAGAGACCACGACCCCAAAGCCACCACGATGAACAGTTTTCCCCTATGTAACCCATTCCCCAGAAACCATCAGGGAGCCCGGTCCTTGAGCAAGTGCTCACCCACGACTCCGGGTTTGGTGCCATTTCTTTAACTAATAAAGTGTTACTTTCTTTGCTACAAAGTCCTATTAATCTTTGGACTTTGGTGTATGCAGATAAATAAACCCCTTTTGTTTGTAATGGCTTCAAGAGCTTTATTAAGTTAATTCTTGATAATCCACTACAGAATTTTTATAGTTTAATGGCTTCAAGAGCTTTATTAATATAATTTTTGATAATGTGCTACAGAATTTTTATAGTTTAGGTACAGTACTATAAATTGATTTATTCTGATTCTGAATGAACCTTTAATTCATTAATTTATTCACTCAACAAATATGTAGGCATTCCAGATTAGAATTGCAGTGTTTAAATTCTCGCATTGGTACAGAGAGATCTCCATCATACCTGGCTGGACTGTGGGCAGAGGAGGGGCCGAGTGAGGGAGGAAATGCCAGAGGTGGTGGGGATGAAGTTGTGCTAGTGTGGCACAGGACAGATTTCTGTAACCCAGGCTGAGGTGCAGTGAGAGGGGCCCCTGCATGGAGTCTGCACAGGCTGGAGAGGGTGACTGACAGAAGGAAAAGCCTTCTTACTCCTTTACAGAACGTGGCTGAAGGGGAAAGTGCTGACCTCATGGGCTAGCCTCAAAAAGGACGGGATTGGCTGGAGAAGCTGGACCCTTCCAGAGCTTATGGAATTTTGGGCTGGGAAATTTAAATGGAGAGTAGGGGGAAACACAGGCTTCCTTCCCCTGCTCGCCCTGTTTGGGGACTGGAGCACTTGTGGGCACTGGAGGCCACATGCCAGGTGACAGTCCCTGGGTCCCACGCCTGGCATGGGAAGCAGCAGTGGTGTGGGTGATGGGCACCATGTGGTCCTCCTTGGTCAGGATCATAAATGCACCAGATGCACCAGAGAGCTAAAGGCCAGAGCGAGGCGGCACCTGCACTGGGATGGTGGCAGCAAGTGAAAAAAAGGGCAGTGCCCAGTGAGTAAGGGCTGGTGAGGGCCAGACTCCATGGAGAAGCCTGAGGCATGACAGTGATGGGGAAAGAAGGCAAGCTGTCTGGATGATTGTTCAGTGGTCACCTGTGGATTCCCTACGGTGGTATTTTTTTTAATGGGAGAGGGAGCTCCAGGCACAGTATTACATTGGTCTGATAAAGGGTGATGGGATTTTTCTCTGGGCGTTCTAGAGAAAATGGGCTATAAGGCAGAAGCCTGCAATTCTTCCAAAATTGTGTAGCTTTTAAATAAAAGACTCCTTTACTTTTTTCACCAAATGTCTGCCTCTGGAATTTTGACTAGAGGCTGGCAGTGGGCAGCAGAACTCCACATACTATTTGGTAATACCATGGCTATTGAATTCTGGCTCCATTAAATTTCACCAGAACCACCTTCTAAGGCAGAGATAGAGAGATCTCTATCTTGACAAAATCTTAGTAGCATCTCTAAGTGAAGAGGGCAAATTCAGGACTTTAACAATGTTATGGTGTCTAGCTTTCAGAGGATATTTCAGGTCAGGGGCTTGATTAGGGCTGAGCAAGGAACACAGTGCAGTGGCTGAGAGTTGGGGCAAGATGGGAGTTTTGGTTCAAGAGCATAAGCAGTCTTGAAATCTTTGTGTGTAAACAGTTCTTTGCTGCTATTTTTTTAAAAGTTGAACAATTCGATGTTTATTACATAGTTTCCTGGGAAGTTCCTTAAATGAGTAATAAAATTACTTGCAATTTTTATTGTCCTTGGCAAGAGTTCCCAGGAAAAAACATTGTATAAGGTAATTCAATTGTGAAGTCGCATCACTGTTGACAATAAGCTATGTGGTTGTAGATGGCACACAACAACAACAACAAAACTATGTGCATAAATAATGTAGAGTGCTGAATAAATAATAGTAAATATAAAGATTAAAAAATAGCAATTGTGATGATTCATCTGAACAGTGTAAAGATAACTACTATATGGAATTTTGAAGTGCCTTCAATCAATTTTTACTTTTAATACTTTCTCAATAAACCTAGAAACTTGTGCATTTTAACTTTGTTTAGCCTTATTCTACATATTGAATTCTGTCTCTATTTCAATTTTACATACTTTCAGCACAGCCTCTTAGCCACTTGGGCCCCTGCCACCCATGAATCTGAAAATGCATAACGGGAAATGTGGCAGAGAATGTGGGGCTCACTTCAGTGCATTTGCCTTTTCTCTGAGTTTCTGGATAAATAGAATTAAATATATAGCCTCAGAATAGATTGGCTCTCTCCCCATCCCACCAATCTACTATGCATGAAAGCTAAAAACATGGTCTGATTATTTAGTGCTTAGTCGTCAGTGCCTGGCACAGTGGCTGGCTCATTGGCAGTGGTCAGTAAACACTTATTTAATGCATAGTCCACGGTCCTGTTCCCTAACTTCCATTAAATTTAATTTGAGAAATATATACCCTGAACTTTCTGCATTTTTCCTCTGCTCTCTTCTATGTGTGTTGTGCTAGTAGAGGTGTAATAAATAGATTGAGCTTAAGTTAATATATTCCATTCATTGAACAAATGTAGCTAGTTCAGGAATGAACACGGAGCCAAACTGGGGCCCTTGATATCCGTGTGCAATTGACTTAAGTTGTGATTTTTCTCATGTTGCAAGCTGACAAAATGTTAGGCAGAATCTCCAACAATGATCATTTCACTCTGAAGGGAAGCATTCTTCTGAAAATGAAGGCAACCCATGGAATCACAGAGCTAACTGACCAGTACTGCCTGGATACTCATGCTGGATTCTTTAAATTTTTTTTTTTTGAATCGTATTCTTTTATTGTATTTTTTCCATTACCGTTTATCCCCCTTATACCTTCTTCCACCTTCACCCTCCCCCTACCTCCCACCATCACCACAGTGTTGTCTATGTCCATTAGTTTCTTTTTCTTTTTTTGCTTGATCCCTCTACCCCCCAGTCCTCCACCCCAGGGCTGTCAGCCTGCTCTCCATCTATGAGCCTGTCTCTTTTGCTTATTAGTTCAGTTTGTTCATTAGATTCCACATATGAGTTTTCTTTCTCTGACTGGCTTAGCATAATGTTCCCCAGGTCCATTCATGCTGTGATAAAGGGTCATATTTTCATTTTATGACCAAGTAATATTCCATTGTGTAATGTACCACAGCTTTTTTATCCACTCATCTAATGATGGACACTTGGGCTGCTTCCAGATCTTGGCTATCATATACTGTTGGTTGGAAAGCAGACTGTTGTAGCTACTGTGAAAAGCAGTGTGGAATTACCTCAAAAAATTAAAAATGGAATCATCTTATGACCCAGCAATTCCCTGGGAATACATCTGGAGAAACTCAAAAACACTACTTTGAAAGAGTCTATGCACCCCTATGCTCTATGCAGTGCTCTGTCTCATATATTTTTGGTCTTCACAGTTCCTGGTGCAGTTCCCAAAACCCTTGGAACTTCCTAGGAGTTGAGGGTGATAAAGGGGATCTGGGGACGGAGTTCAGTCAACAACGGACAATGTTATATTAATCCTGCCAATGTAATGAGACCCCCAGAAAATCCCCAGAGGATGACACTGGAAGTGCTTTGGGGTTGGTGAACACATGGAGATTGGGGAGAGTGACCTACATGGAAAGGGCACAGAAGCTCCGGCTCTCTCCCTAAACTTTGCCCTTTGAGTGCTTTCCATTTGGCTGTTCTGTTTGCAACAAACTGGTGATTTAGTAACACGTTTCTCTGACTTCCGTGAATCACTCTAGCAAATTAATCAAACAAGAGAAGGGCATCATCTAGGTAACAACCTGAACTTGATACTGGCCTCTGAAGCCCAAGGGTGGGTTGTGGAAACCTCCAATGTGTAGCCAGTTTATCAGAAGCAAATTCCTGGGTTTGTGACTGTTACCTGCAGAGCAAAGGTGCCATTTGAGGGAAGCCCTTACCTCTGTTACCTGATGCTATTTCTGGGTAGATTTTATCCGAATTAAGTTGAATTGTAGGGTACCCAACTGGTATTCCAAGAATTGCTTGCTGGTGTAAGGAGCACACCCTGCCCCATACCAAATAAAACTGGAATGAGAACTTATTTAGGACAGAAAAAATTGTGTTTCCTTTTTGAGTTCTTTTACTAGTGTTGTTCTTTACCCTGCTCTTAAAACACTGATGATTACTTCTGTATTAACTTAGACCACTGAAATCATCACACATAGACAACATAAAATTTTGTTTCTACAGGGAATTAAATTATTGGTGAAGTCTTGAAGTCTGTTTTTCCCAACTATTCTATTTATATTAAAGAAACTGAAGATAAGAGAATACCTCGATAATACATAAATAGTTGCAACTGTCCAGGAATGGAATCTTGGTCTCCTGCCTTGTTGAATGAAGGCCCTTTCCATTATCTCACACTTCATATACTGATACTATTTTCTTCATTTTCCAAACTCTTTTTAAGTATCATTTCCCAATCCCTCTCACTATAGCAAAGATTAAATTATAAGATTTTTTAAATAATCTATCAACAGTGATTTATTAACCACCTATTGTGAATCTGCACTGTGTTAGGCTCTGAGGGTTAGCATAAATCATTCTCATTAAGTCACAGAGTCAATACCTACAGAAAAACTAGCAAATAATAACAATAACAAACAGAAATACATTATTAATTAGGTCTTTGTTCAGTAGCATAGTGTCCTTCATAACTTTTGCCTCCTAACAGATATCCTTTTGGTTCCCACGTTAAAGTCGCTGGTGAAGGTGAAGTGACCATACTGGTACCAATTAATCCCAGCTTCTTGTTCATAGCTCAGTGACCCAAAAGTGCTTATCTGATCCAAACTGGGCCACATATAGACTCTCTCAAGAAATTTAACCCAAGGATACTGGAAGACTGAACCACTGAATGACCAGAATCTCATCTCCTAAATCATGTTTTCTTGGGCTACATATTATTAGTTCAAGATAGTTTGTCTTTCTTCTGTTCAAAGCAGTGGCATGCTCATTTTTCAAAGAGAATTTGTCCTGGGATTTATTTGGGCATTCAAATGACCAAAACACTCTTGGAATTAAAGTCTGTGACATATGAACTGGACTAAGTAACATTTTTTTGTGTGATTCACTAAACTGAAATTTTTCATTTCTGTCCTTTTTGATTGACTAGAAATTATTTAATTTTGGCGCACTTGGAAGTAGGCAGCTCTTACATAAGGTACTTCTGTGGAGGGGCATGAGTTTGTCTCCTGTGAGAAGAAGGCTAACAGTCACAGCCAAGGGTATTGATACATTTATTGATGTGGGGGATGCTTAATAATTCTCACACAGAAGTACCAGTTTTAGATTATACTGCGCATTTTATGATGGGCTGGATAAACTAATTTTTATCTGGAAAACAGGGTTGTTTGTTGCTTTTATTTTCAGAATTCTAAAAAATGAAAATTGACCTCCTTTATGTGTAGGGTAACTCTTTACATTAGATGTTGAAACTCAGGTGAACAGGGAATTCCTTTTCCACTGAGAGGGTGTCTTAACCAGGAACATAATTCTTTATTTAGTTTAAATCCAATCCTTAGTCAAAAATTAGCAAAACATTGCCAGTAGTCATCAGAATTGCCTCCAATTCCAATGGATATAAAGTAATTTCTGGTAATCCTTGTGTCACAATAGAAAAGTCTAAAATATTACAAGGGTGCCTGTCAAAGCAAAGTCCCAAGTAAGCCAAAGTTACAGCAGAGACAAGACAGAATGTACAGGTAGAAAGAACATATCTACAGACATAAAGGTGGGTGTTCTGACACCAACTAGTCTACTGAAATTCAATGCTGCCACACGCCCCTGGAGTTAGCACAGATCCTATGGGTTAACTGCTCAATACTCTTCCAGGATGCCCTCCTTTTAGACACTATCTGCTCTGCAAAAGTCCCAAGACCACCCACACTTCTTACCAACTGACTATAAATTTGAAAGTCCTCAAGACCTCCTCAGAGTTAATAATTTCCTGGAAAAGCTTGGCAGACTCAAGAAAGTGCTACACTTGCAATGACAGTTTTGCTATTAAAGACGTAAATCAGGATCAGTCAAATGAAGAGACACATAGGGCAAGGTCTGAAGAGGTCCAGCACGCAGAGCCTCTGAGCCCTCTCCATGGAGTCAGAGTGCATCACCCTTCTGCAGGTCAATGTGCTCATCAACCAGGAAGTTCCACTGCGCTCAGTGTCCACAACTTTATTGGGTTTTCATTGTATGGGCACAACAGGTTGAATTTTCAGTTATGTGATAGGATTCAACCTTCAGCCATTTGTTTGTTGTCTGCAGATGTTGGGAGTTTGGGCTAATATCAAGTGGCTCAAAGCCCCAATACTCTAACACATGGTTCATCATTTTAGCAATTACCTCTTCCTGAATCACCTCCTTTGTATAACCTCAGGGCTAACCATGAATAAAGATATATATATATAACTGCAGAAATTACTAGGATTTAGAGATTATCTCCTAGAAACCAAGGGCAAAAATCAGACAAATTTTTTTATTATGCAACAAGGGGAGTGGGTAGATTTAATAAGATAATAAGTGGGTAGCCGTATGAGACTCTGTTCTTTATTTTTTCATTTTTATTTTTAAAGATCTTATTTATTTATTTTTAGAAAGTGGGGAAAGGAGGGAGAAAAAGAGGGAGAGAAATATTAATGTGTTGTTGCCTCTCATGTACCCCACTACTGGGGACCTGGCCCACAACCTAGGCATCTGCTCTGACTGGGAATTGAATTGGTGACCCTTTGGTTCACAGGCTGGCACTAAATTTATTAAGCCACACCAGCCAGGGCTTTTCTTTATTTTTTAATATTAGCTATCCATGAGGCCAAAAATTTCTTATATTTTAGTTGGTTTCCATTTCATGCAATCAAGTTATCTTTCTTATTTAGTATAAATTTGTAGGAAGAAAAAAAGACTTAGGTAACACTAAAATGATTTGTAGGGCTCTTAATTGGTATAGTGGTCCCAGAAATATTCCAGATAGAAGTAACTAGAGTAAACATAGGAAGATTTAGAAGATATGTAATATGTAACTAATTCCAGGACATATTTTACAGTAACAATATCTATCTCTTTAGAGTCTTAGAGGAAGTAAAAAGAAATAAAAAAAGCCACTAGTCTGGTTCAAGAAATTTAGAGGATTTTAAGAAGATCTGTTGAACATTATGGGAACTGGGAATTTTGTTATCTTTAGACTAGCTCCCAAGTAAGATAATATAATTAAGGTTTATATAGGAAGACGTTTTAAACAAAGCAAAAACACTTTCTTTTAAGGCAACCTTTACAGTATTTTCTGAAACTCAACAATATTGTAACAGAGTAACAGACTATATTACTTGATCAGAATTGTAGAAACCATTATCAAGAAAAATGGGAGAATTCGGCTGCCTCTACAGTTGCCTTTAACTTTCAAGTATTTGTTCTGGAATGCACCCTTCCTCTGAGCACCCATCTCCTATGACATCTACCTGAAATGTTGACACTTGAATGACTCCCACCATTGCTCTGATTGAGCATCAATATTTCTGTTGAGTATGTAAATTTTATTGATCCCTCACAGCAATGATGAAAAGTGAAGTAAAGGCTCTTTGAGACAAATGGCATAGCATATTATTCCAGGTCTCCATGTTTCAACCTAAGGAATAGCAAAAAGACATGATAATACTGTAATTTGGGAGCAAGATAGGGAGGAACTGTTAGCCAGGACTAATGCAATCTTAGATTCTTAATTAAGTGGAAGATTCAGAATATTTCTCCACTGAACTTGAAGTCATCTCATTATAATTTGGGAACTATATTAAGCACACAGACTTGAGTAGGACAATGGGAAGAAAGCACTTCAGGAAACTGTAAAAGACACAGATGAAAATATTGGGTGGAACAAACTATTAGAGACTTTGAAAGTCAACCAATAATTTAATCATGCTATAATGCATATATTATAGGTTTTCCCCTGGAGTAACCATAGAGAGTAATTTCAGGATCAATGTGAAATGAACATAAAGGATGGATTAAAAAGGAAGACAGACAACAGAAGTTAAATGATTGCAAGAGGTTAGATAAAATTGTGGAAATGTATTCCAAGAAGATACAGAGAATGATGAAGTTCAGATCATAAGAAAACAAGGTGATTTTAGTCAAGAACGATATCTTTTTCTGTGAGTAGTGATTACTATAATTACTAGTAACAATTATTTCCCCATAAATCTAGTTTTCTCTGGATACTTTTGCGTGCTGAGGCTCCTCTGGTTCTTTAATGCTTCTCCTCCAGGGAGAATAATTTATGCAGTAGCTAAAAGGCTTTTTCAGCAGGTTCAGGTTATAGGGCAAGTCTCCGCAGTCTGTGGAGGCAGTTAGGCATGATAGACACATTCCGGTACATTTTTCTTCAATCATCTGACTAATGAGATGACAATCTTGTTTTTCTTCTGTGCCTTCCTTTTTGTTCTTCATTTTCTTTCAGACAGACTCAAGGACAGAGGATTTCAGAGTGGTTTATAGTTCTTAAGAAATGTGATAGACTGGATGCACCAATGAGGGAAAGCCAGATTATTTTTCAACTTTAAGTCCCTGAGAATTTCAATGGGCACTTTTCTAGGGACTGTGAATGCCTGTTGTAAGAAGTTTGTTGCATCATCATCATCATGATTATTATTATTATTAAATGAAAAACTAATCAAAATGATGACAGTCCTGAGTTCAAGGGACATCAACTATTGTAAATCAGGTTACAAATATGGCATAATAAGAGAATTCCTTCTTCTTTCTATTCATCATTGTAATTTCTGTATTTCTTCCCATAGCATTAGAATGTCATTATGTTTTAATTGGTACTCTTTTTGAATGCTGTCTGGAAGTTAGAACCATGCACTCCACAATTATCTTATAAGTATGCATGCAAGTATAAGCTTTAGATCAGTAAGTAGAACTTTATATTCCTGTTTTTATATTTGTATATTATATAAGGTATATTTTATATTTGCTTATTTTTATATTATTATTCTTGTTCCACACTTTTTCTAACAATCCTCTCTTTGATTATGTGTGTCTGTGTGTCTGAATGTGTTTGCGCAAGAGGTTCTAGAGTGTCCTTGGAATTCAACTGTGGGGTATAGAATATGTCATTATGAAACATACCCATGTTCCCAATTCACTTACTCAAGATGAATTTGTCTATAGCAATATTTCTCAGTGAGGTTGTACTGAACCCTGGAGATATGTTGGGTATTTTGGGGAAATTTCTGGCAGGACATTTCTGGCAGGACATTTTTGTCTTTTCCAATGATTGAGAGGGGATGCTAGTAAGTCAAGAAAGCTAACCATCAGTGTGTACACAGTTTGAAAATGAAGAATATTGCAGAGTTTTCACATATCTCCCCAGATGGATCAAAAACAAAAGCTTTGCCCTGACCGGTGTGGCTTAGTTGGTTGGGTGTTCCCCTGCAAAGCAAAAGGTCCCTGGTTAGATTCTTGGTTCAGGGCACATGTCTGGGTCTGGGTTTGGTCTTTGTTTGGGGCATGTACGCGTGGCAACAAATCGATGTTTCTCTCTCACATCAATGTGTCTCTCCTTCTCTTTCTCTCTCCCTTCTCCTCTCTCTAAAAATCAGGTGACATTTATATTTCATTTATCCTATGGATACAAAATGTCATTGAATTTTATAATCAATATTAAAATCATTGATGTATTTTATATTATTGTTTATGCAAAGGCCTAAAACTCAGGTGTGTGTTTGAAACTTATAGCATGTCTCAATTTGACAATTAAATTTTCATCAGAAATCTTGATCTGTATGTAGAGTTCATAATGTTTACAGATGAGCAGTGGTCTCACATAATCCAGGTTTCCAAACATGGTTAAAGGTTTTCTAATAGTTGAATGGGGTAGATTTTAAAATTTAAATAAATCAAATACGAAATTCAGTTTTTCAAACTAGCCACATTCAAGCATGCAGCTGACACAAATGCCCAGGGACCACTGGATTGTACAAAACAGGTCTAGAGCTCCTCGAGGAGTGGGGCCAGAGCTGGGCTCCAACAGAGCGCACTACTGACTCGGCTCCCGCCGCTGCCTTTCCCACTTCCTCACTCACTTGCCTCTCTTTCTGAGAGCTCTCAAGAAACTCCATGTGTCTCAATCCCGGTGCTGGACTCTGCTTCTAGGGAAGCTCACCTCAGACATTAATTTTTTACTCATCTCATGTTATCATTAATGCATTATATTTATTTTTATATATGGCTGCAATTTGTATTTAGTATATGCTTCATTTTAGGAAGTGAAGAGGAAATTTCAAAATATTTTTATTTTCTTAGCAGAAGGCTGTAAGTCTGACAGTCTGAGTGCCACTTTGCTATGAATATAAATGTGAGATGCTGTGCTTACACATTTTCTTTGGTGTATTTTATCTGCAGAGCATTTTAATTAGGGCATTTTCAAATGTTTACTAAAATATAAAATTATTACTACATAAAATATAAAATTGATAGCAATGATATTTTGCTACTATCAGAGACATTAAATACACAGTGGGACTACTGACCACTCTTTGAGCAAGCAGACCACAAATTAATTCAAACAATATCAGTTTAAGGACTTGTCATTGTTTTGATCTCCCCCTGCTAATAAGCTAAGTATCAAATTGTAGCAATTAATAATTGATGTGGCATTTTATAAGCAACTTACAATAACTGGAAGAGGATATTTTTACTTTGATAATTATACCCATCACTCAAATGCCTGTGAACAGAAAAGAAAAAGAAAAGGGCAGATAATTAAAGCCAGGTATGAAAATACAAAAGCTGGGCCATTTGGGAAAAAGTGAAATCAGCTCTGATGTCAGCTAGAACAAAGCTAGCATTAGATAAGATCCACCTCTGGACTCTTGAATTATTTAATTTGTAACCATTTTCTTATATTCTAAAATATCATAAGGAAAATGTGGGTGTGCTTGAGTGAACAAGTGTTTTAAAATTAATTAATTACCTGAACTTGCTTGAAACACAGTCTTATATTTAAAAAGGAATAATAATGGCTGTCCTATAGGCTTTCTTTAATGCGAAAGTTAGATGTGGTAACTTATGTTAAGTTATTGTCACCCAGAGAATTCACTGAGGAACAATCTAGACAAAGAGGGAAATGGTTCTGGGGAAAGAGTTGGCATCGCTCAGATATGTGTATAGGAGTGGATATTGAAGTAATTGATGCTGTATTTGAATTCCATGGGTTAAAAGGGTTAATCCTCATAACAGCCGTACAAGGAAGTGGAGAGAAGCAAAGTTAGGGGCATATTCTCTGAAGTCAAACTGTTTGGCTTCTAATTATGGGGCTTTGTATTTGCTACTCTCCTATATTGATTCTCTTCCCCAAGAATCCATGTGGCTTGCTCTGTGCTGTCTGCAGATTTCTATTCAAACCTGGCCCCACCAACATGTGCTTCCTGATTACACTGTATGAAATCTCACCTCCAGCACCCTCTTGCTTCACCTGTTTCATTTTTATCCATAGCACCTGCTATCATTTAATATGCTTTATTGTTATATGTTTATTTGACCATTGTCTATATCCATCAATAAATAAAAAATTCCATGAGGTCAATGACTTTGTTTTGATTACTTCTCTATCTTTAGTATCTAAAATTGTGCCTCAGTTGTAGCAAACAAAAAGTAAAAAAAAATAGTAGAAAAAATAAATGAATAAATACATTTTCTCAAGCACTGAAAAAAAGTCTTATGGAATTTCTGTTTCTATTATTCTATTGTGATGAATACTTATAGTGTTATTTCAATTGAGGCTATCAACATATATAATTTACAAAGAATAAAAGCATTTTGGGTGTAATATAATTACTTGCCTAAGAATTCAAATCAACTACCATCACATAATGAGGTACCATTCTGATTTTAATCTGACCCTTCTAATGTAGAGGCTTGCTGATCTTTTCTTGTTTACTGGTGATTGGGTCAGTGTTTTAGTTTTCTTCTTAGTTCTCATTATTTCATATTTTAGTTGCAGAAAATTAGCATAAATTTTTAAATAATTAATTACTTTAATGAAAAACACCTCTGCCCTATCTGCAACAATGTTGATCCTTCCTGCCGCTGGTATTCCTCTTGTCAGTATTCTCTTCAAGGCAGTTACTGAACAACGTGTTCACTTTCTTCCTTTCGACTTCGAACCGTTGTAAACCATGTTACACAGTTCCAGAATCCGCTGTTCTCCTGTGTTTACTATTTGGAGTTCATGGTCATATGCTCTCATCTTTAATAAGCCACTATCTTTCAGGGTATGCTAAATGTTTGGAACAACAGGAGAGGAATTTATACAAGGTATATTGTGAAGTTTGTATTTCATTTAGGCATGTACACATATCAGTAAGTCAAACAACAGAATTATGTAAAGTGTATTATTGGAACGTATTGGAATGAGGGATTAATCAATTACCCCTGGGTCCAGTATCGGTAAATGGCATTGCCGGATGCAGATTTGCAGAATTCCAGTGGTGATGATATCAGATTCGCCCTTAAAGCTGAGACAGTGGCATGGGTGTGTGAGAAAACGGGAGTGAAAAGGTACAGCAGGCAATGAAAACAACATGAGCAGAGCTTGTTTCCAGATTGTAGATCATTAAAACCAGCCAATGTAATGCCTGGTGCATCATAATAATGGTGATTTTATTAATCAATATGTTTCATGAATCTACTAGCAGTACATGTGATAGAGCTGAAATTCTAACGAATCGTGTGAGTTCAGACTGTGTGATTACTTCAGATCCTCTGGTTTTAACACATCATGCCATATTACCTCTTCACCCTGATTATATGTAACAGTACAGATGTCCTTTTGCTACTTGAATTTTGATGTATTTGTCAAGAACCTAATTGAACCCTGCCCTAACATCTCTGCATGGCAATGTTTAAAAGCATAAAGTTAGAACTTTAAAATGGTGAGATTTTTGGAGAATGAGTGTTACTATGATTAATATACTTACTTGATGATACTATAAAAAAAATAAGGCTATTTCCCTGATCTGAGCAATCTTTGTTTTCTTATTTGGCAATGTGGTATCAAGAATGATAGAAAAGGCATTTCAATTCCTTCTGTTCGTAAGAATAACCTCCTATTTGAAAACTTTGTTAACAATTTATTTCTTATTTAAAGAATGATGCTTAGAAGGATTAATTCACTTTTCAAGTAATGTTTTCACAATTTTGTGTGCAAATTTGAGGGGTTTGTCAATCTAAATCCATTCAGTCCTGCTCCAGTGCAAGGTTAGTTGTCCATGAGTCTCAATTTTGTTGGCAAGAACTTAACCAGTGGTAAAGGAGTGAGTTGTTTGCAAGAGGGCAATTGGTTGGGGCTGCACAAAGTCTCAGGTCACAGATAACCTTTGTTTTTCTTGCACAAATGAAACAGTAATGTATTAAATGCTTTCTGTGGAAGGTGTTCACAGAACAAAAACAAGAAAGACAACTTACAAAGGAACTCTACCCAGGTGATACACATCCCTCAGGTGCCTGAGTGGTTTGTAGATGCTATATGGCTGGATGTGGCCCTCTGTTTACATGGTCCTCTTAATTTGGGCTTCACTGTCCTCTCTTCCTTTTTAAAACCTCTTGTTACCCTTCTTTCCTGGACTATCGAAACTCCAAAATAAAAGGAAATTTTATTACGATATCCAATATAGTACTATTGAGATAAGGTAAAAGAGGGAACAATAACTTAGTTTTTATAGAAGATATGTCTATAATTTTCTTCTTTCTGATTATTTTTGTGGTCTTCAAGCTATAAAATAGCTCTGTAGGTTTTTATTATCCATATAAATACAGATAGTGTTAAAATATATTTTTTCTATGTGTTATTCAAACATATTGGTTTTCTCCTTTCCAGGCTAAAAGAATGATGAGGCCAAGTAAAGGTGAGGATTGGGAGAGAAATTAGCATTGATCAGGAGGAAGTAATGGTACAATATCTCTGCAAGCTCAGGATGGTGAGGAAAGGAGGAATAAAGAAAGGAGAAAAATGTCTTTTCCCTATTGTCCTTTCAGGTTTGTTTATGTACTTGTTTTTTCTTTTTTTCTTTTAATCAAAAGCTCTTCTTCACTTGCTTTGCGCCAACTTTGTTTTTAGAAACGAATAAAATATATCTAGAACTTTTTACTAATTTTTGCTCAATTTGTGCAACTGTGTGGAAACAGTATGCTTTTGTTTGAAAATGATTGTAGGTAGGAGATTGAGGTGTGAAAAAGAACAGAAGGTCAAGAAAAAGAAGCTTTTTTTCTGATGCACTTGCTAAGATGCAACTAAATTTTAGTTCAAACAAAATAGTGTAACAAATTCTGCAAAAACCATAATAGAAAAAAACCCACCAAGAATTTTGCAGCACACTATCAGTTGCAGATAAATGTGGGATTTACTATAAAAGTATTCCCCATGGTTTGAAATTCACTATAATTCTATATTGAAAAAGGCAAGCAGAATTCTAGAGAAATACAGTATAAATCAAAGAGATGGCCTTATTGTATATAAAGTAGTTAGACTTCACCTGGAGTGCTATAAAATATAATACACATGATATCTCAAGAAAGATGTAATTGTCTATGAAGGTATAAAAGAAAGTAGACTGGGTGCTAAAGATGTCTGTGCATAGAGCATGGGAATATTTACAATGGTCAAGGGAGGAATTTGTGCTGATACACAGAATATATTGTAATTTTAGTCAGCAATTAAGTGAATTGATTCCAACTAGCCATGTTTCATTGATCCTGATATAAAAGCTAGTTTCTAAAGAGTTGAGAATTTTACCTCCTTTTTTTTTTACATTAATGATCAAAAGAGTTTGATTTGGAACCTTCCACCAAGACTTTAGAGAGGCTATCTGTGATTATATCACTCTTTTCAAGCCTTTGATGATTTTTTGCTGTGTATACCTCTGACTCACTCTATGAATCATCCTATTATTTTGACCAGCCTTCTGTAATCTGTTCACTTTAGTCAAAACCTAATCCAAAAAAGCCTTCATAAGTATAAAAAATTGTTTGTGGTAGGTTGTGAGGATATCATTACTGAACAATTCCAGGAGGTAATAAAATAAATTGATTATAAAATAGAACACATTGCAATAAATCTGGGATAGATTTAAGCTACAGTCATTTGTCTTGATTTTGTTGAACCATCTCACCTGATGCAAATACAACAAACTAACTTACATGTGAACTCCTGTCTTTGTTTCTGGATTCTTTGTGATAACTTTATTTAACTCAGTCAATAATAGTTTAGTGTTACAAATATTTTAAAAAATAGATAAGACTTTAATATAATTTGATAGCTTTGAGAATTTTGTGACTACTTCCGTTCTTTGATGTTAGTTATACTTTATTTTATAGACTTATAGTTTTCTTTCAAAGCCGAGGTAGAGGTTAAAAAAAAGCTTATTTCTAATTGGTTATAGCAGTCTGAGAGTGAGAGTGACCATATATAATCTTTTTCTGTGAAGAAGTCATACCTCTGGTGAGAAGGCACTTAGTCATGTAGGTGATTTCAAAGGCAAGGTTTCATAAATAGCAAAACTCTGAGAGTCAATGAGGTTGACAAGCAAAGTTTAACTAAAGCTCTTGGTAGAAATTCACTTGACTTTTTTTTTTTAAATCCTCACTTGAGGATATGTTTACCGGTTTTAGAGAGAGAGGAAGGGAGTGAGAGAGAGGGAAAGAAACATTGATTTGTTGCCTCCCGTACATGCTCTGACCCAGGATCAAACCCACAACAAAATAATGTGCCTTGACCAGGAATGGTGCCTGCAACCTTTTGGTGTGTGGGATGATGCTCCCATATGCCAAAGGTAATACAGCAGAGTTCTTTGATGGGCCTCGGCTAGGATTAAAGGGTCTACCTTGAAAATGAAGGGAGAGCACATTGCTGCATTTCCTCTTAACATCAAACCTTACATCACCTGGAGGATAATTATACAGCAATCTCAATATTGACTGGAAAACAGAATTACGTCTATGGTTGGTAGAATAGTGGTCCTCCCAAAGATGGCTACCTCCTAATCCCCAGAACTTTGAAAATATTGTTACACGATAAAGGAAAATTAAAGTTGCAAATGGTGAAGAGTGTCAGCTGGCTGACCTTAAAAGAGGGCACGTATCCTGAATTATGCAGGTGGGTCCAATGTAATCACAACCATCCTTAAAAGTCTAAGAGGAACCCAGAGGGGATAGCCCATAGGATGACAAAAAAAGAAACACTCTGCTCCAGGTTGCTGGCATAAAAGAAAAAGCCACAGTCAAGGAAAACAGAGGAACTCCAGAAGCTGGAAAAAGTAAGAAGATGAATTCTCCCCTAGAGCCCCCAGAAAGCAGTGCAGCCTGAGGACACCTTGAGGTTAACCCAGTGCAATTTATGTTGAGTTTTTGACCTACAAACTATAAAATGATAAATTGGTGTTATTTTAAGGAACTAAATTTGTGATAACTTGTTACAGCACTGATAGAAAATGAATATTACCCCCCCCCCACACACACTGCATCTCTTTGTTTTAATTACTCCTTTAAACTGAAATTTGATATGAATCCACTCGTTGTATGAGTCATGAATTTATAGTTTGGCTGCAGAGTCTTTCTGGGATTTTCATTCTTTAAAAACTAATCCAACAAAAATTCTAATAAGCATAACAAATGGTGTGGTATAAGGTTAATAATGATTTTCTAATCATATGTCCAAGTCCCAGAATTCTGTTATTGCTAGTAGCTGACTGGCATAGAAGTTCTTCCTAGCATACTTTGTACAAAGTACTTCTTAAAAACCCTCTAATATGTTAGCTTACTTGATTTAGAGTCTACATCCATTAAACTTTCCTAACTTTCTCCATCAGAATTAATTATTTTACTCTTAATTTATTTATTTGTTTATATTTCTAATATAGTACACTCCAGGGTCAGCCTGATATATTTTCTGGAGCAATTTACTCTCCAAATATCCCAGAAATACTAATGCATGCAACACTACTGTGCAGAGAGAAAGATGATGAATGTATTGGCCACGAGAGGATGTTCAGTTAGTCAACTACACTTTAATAAAAAATAAATTTTAAAAAATGATTTAAAAAAGCAGATGCTTGGTTTCACTGTGGAAAATTCCAACCCCCAAATCTTGATGACTTACACATGACAAGGTTTATTTCTCAGGCATGCTAAGTATCCACATTACTTGTAATTGTGACATAAGGGAGAGTGAGCATGAGAATCCACTCCTCTTGATGCCTCTTCAATCTACTGCCCTAAAATGACACACATTACACTGTGAATATTGGCTAAAGAAAGTCACATTACCAAGCTTGTATGCAGTAGGGTTCAGGAAACACAAAGGTATTCCTCTGGGGTATTGCAGGTTCAGTTCTACACCAGTGCAATAACACTGGTATCAAGCTAAAGGAAGCTGTAATCTTTTTGCTGGTTTAGGATTTTGCCTTAAATTTGTAACAAAAAACAACATCTGTGAAGCTCAATAAAGCAAAGTGCATTAAAACAAGGTACACCTACAGTCTTCCATTCAGGAAGGGTAGAAAATATTTAGACAGTGACTCAGTCTTACACAATGAGCTAGATTTTCCTGGAAGGCTGTAAGATGTAAATGTCTGTGAGGGTATTTTAGAAATACAGCATGTTTGGGTAGCCCGATGAGCAGAGGAACAATGCGATTCGAAGGTATTTGCTGTGTCATATTGATGCTTTTGTGTATTGGGAGTAGAATGGAGCATGTGGAGGCAGAGAGAAAGAATGAATTTTTAGCAGTTTCTGTGTATGATATACTTGTGAAAGAGGGAGAACTGTCCAAAGGGGAATTCATGAATCTGTCTAGAGATTGGTTGTGAACCACAGTAATATCCCTGCAAAGAAACTGGCTGCAAAGAACCACATTATTTTTTAATTTTTTAAAATTTGTATTGAATGTATTCGGGTGACATTGGTTAATAAAATTATATAGATTTCAGATGTGCAATTCAATAATACATCATCTGTACATTGTATTGTGTATTCACAATCCAAAGTCAATTTTCTTTCTGTGACCATTTATGCCCCCTTTACCTTTTATTACCTCCCTCCGCTCCTCTTTCCCTCTGGTAACCACCACACTGTTGTTAGTGTCTATGAGGTATTTTTTCTTTACTTAATACCTTCACTTTTTTCACCCAGCCCTCCAACACCCTCCCTTCTGACAGCTACCACTCAGTTCTCTGCATTTATAAGCCTTGTTTCTATTTTAGTTTTTGGTTAATTTTGTTCAGTAGATTCCGTTTAAGTGACATCATGTGATACTTATCTTTCTCTGGCTGGCTTATTTCACTTAGGATAACACTCTCCAGGTCCAGCCATGTTGTTGCAAAGGATAAGATTTCCCACTTTTAAATGGCTGAGTAGTATTCCATTATGTAAATGTACCACAGTTTCGGGGTTTTTTTTAATCCATCTACTGATGGGCACATGGTCTGCTTCCAGATTTTGGCTATGGTAAATAACAGTGCTATGAACATTGTATAGAAGCACTTGGGAAATGGCTATTTGCCTGGTTTGGGTGGAGAAATGGAAAATAAAGTAGGAGGAGGAGAATGAATCTCTATTTGCACCTGCCTGAAATAAGGATTATAATCCAACATCTGGAGCATATTTCTTTCCCAAAGTCAGATCCCCAAGAATATACTCTAACCTTGATTTTTAAGTCACATGCATATTGAAGATTTATTTATTTCATGTCACAGTCTGTGAAAGCAGTAGTAAGATTTATTATTTTTCAATCATATACAAGAGAGAAGAAATGGAGAGACATGAATTTGAATTAGTTATGGAGGTTGAAGCATGTAGGAATAGGATTAGAAAGGATGGTATTTGAAAACTGAAATAGAAAGGAAGATATAAGTAGATGGAGAACCAAGAGACAGGAAGTTGAATCAGGAGATTATGGTGATAGTCTTGGCATGTGGTTAAAAATGCTTGGATGAGATATGGACTATCCCTAGAATAGGAAATTAATGAAATTAAGGGTCAAAGAGAAAATTTGTATACATTGAAAATGCAAATATATTGATCAGTTTTAAATAGTCCAAACTATAAAAGCAAAAGCAGCCGCAGCAACAACATTAATCCAATACCAACAATGACGTTTAGCAGAGGGGCCGTTGCTACGATTGTAACAACTCCTCAGTTCCAGGCTCCAAGGACTTACTGTTGTGGCACTTGTTGGTGAGGAAGGATATTGTAAGCAAGTTCATCTGTTTTTCTATTGTGTCCAACATGGACAGAGAAGAAAATTCTGTTTTCCTTAACATTATCAGGAGATATAGATATTAAGAAAGTGGTATTAAGCATATTGCCTTGATAATAACTGAAAAAGAAACAAGCACATACCCCACAAATGCATTTTCACTTTTATATTGTGTTAAAGTCTGAATATTTATCTGTGGGTAAAGTGACTAATACCAGAACTTTGTTATTCACTGTTCAACTTACCCAAATAGTATTTCTTTAAGTTGATTCTCTATTGCTTGCATTTAGGAGAACTATTGAAAAGTACTTGCAGCCTGGTTTTTGTATTTATTACTTACTTAAAAGGTGGCATATTAAAAAGTGTATTTTTCTTGAGGTTTAAACTATTCTAACTGTTCTTTGCATCTCAGAAAAAAGGAAATTACCTCAAAATTTTCTTTTATCTAAAAAATGATTCATTTTCATGTAAAGATTGGCTTCTATTAAAGTCATATAGACAGAAAGCAGAGAAACATTGATGCTTTTCAATTACATTGAATTTTTAAATAGCTTTGTGAGAACACTTGACTCAACAAATATGATCTGAAGTCTAGGCCAGGAGTTTGCTTTTCATCTGTGTCTCTGGGGGTCTCATCATGACTGCTTGATATTTATAAAAATATCAGTGAGATTCAAAAGAAGAAATATCCTTGGCTTACTCACAAGTGTCAATGAAACAAACAATTCACAGAGAGGCAGTGAAAGGAGAAATCGATAGAGAGATGACGCACTAGCTGCAGCCTTTGTCCCCTCAGAGTCTGTTTTCCTGAACTGAAAATTTCAAATACCTATTTAATAAGTGTGCAAAGGAGATGTGCAAGTGTATGTGTGTTTGTGTGTGTGTGCATGTGACTGAAACAAATGGTTTGAAGCAGTTGGCTTGTCTCAAAAAATGTTGAATAGCAAGGTAAAAACTTAAGAAAATTAACTCTACTTAGTTTAATATTTGCCAGTCATCTTCTACTCAGTGTCTCCCTACATTTAGTGTCCTCACTTGTCAAAAGATGATATGAAGAGGCCCTGACCAATAGGGTCAGTGTTCTCTAAGGACTTACTACACTTCTCACTTACTCAATAATGCTAATTGATGCTTTGTTTTTGTTATAACAATATTTTTAGCATGTCACTTGGCAAGTGCTTCAACCTTATAGGGAAGGTTCAAGAATAAGTACAGCCCTGGCCGGTGTGGCTCATTTGGTGGGAGCATTGTCCTGTAACTGAGGCTTGGAGGTTCAATTACCAGTCAGAGCACATACCTAGGCTGCTGGTTCAGTCACCAGTGCCGGCGTGGATGATCCCTCATCTGAGCACACACAGGAGGCAACCAACCAATATTTCTGTTTTTGCAGAGAAGCATCCTTTCTCTCCTTTCCTCTCTCCCTTCCTCTCTCTAAAAACAATGAAAAAATGTCCTTGAGTGAGAATAAAAAAACAAATCAAATAAAAAAATGAGTAAGTACATAGAACACCTTTATCTGTTTTATACAGATTCAACTACTTTTAACATTTTACCTTATTTGAATAAGTTGAGTAAAATATGGCCTTTTACTATAGATTTTTCTCTGTAGTTGCTAAGAGGGATATTATTTTATATAACAACAGAGCAGTCATTAACTATAATGATTTAACAGTGATCTAATATTTTTATCTAATCTATAATCTGTAATTCAGTTGTTTCACTTGAACAAATAATTTCCTTTATAGCATTTTTTATACCACTATAGGATATAGGTATTGTATTAGGTTGTCTCACCTATTTAATTCTTTAAAAAATGTAGAACAACACCACAGTATTACTTTGTGTTTCCTGACATTGACCTTTGGAAAGCGTAGAGTTATCTTTTATTTATATTTAATAGAATATTCCTCAATCTGTTTTCTTGATGTTTTTTTCCTCATGGTGTACTCATTATATATTTCTGGCTAAAATAATGCTTAAATGGTGTTGTGCTCTTCTCAGATATTGCATTGGAAAGTATTTGAGATATCCATGGGTCTCCCCCACTGGTGGTATCAATTTTGAGTACCCAGACGAGGTGATATCTGATTTCTCTACCTTATAATTTACTATTTTCCCCTTGAAACTAATAAGCAATTTGTGGGAAACACTTTTAAGGCATGAAAATATTCTGTGCTTATTAAAATTTCCACCTAAAGCTTATCATCCTTTGACATTCTCTACTTAATGAAACTTTACTATATGGTACAAGATGATTATTTTCCAATGTAAGCACCTGTTCCACATTTACTAGCTGGCATTTGCCACTCTATAGTAAGCAACAGCTTCCCTCCTATTTATAAAGGTGTTAATTTGTATTTATATATGCATTTATATCTATTAATGATTTTTACATTATTAATGATTGAGATAGACTGATGACTTTTTGTTTTTTTCTTTGTTTCTAGTTCATTATCATATTTAATTATCTTAGTATTCAGATTGTCCCAGTTTGACCATTGGACCCCCATCAGGCTAGCACCTGTGCCCTGTAACATGGCCCATCATTTTTTGACAGCTTTTTACTTACAACATCATAGACTTGGAACAAACCTTTTCTTTTCAGTGGGGAATATTATAAGGAAATAAAATCTCTGAGTGTTAGGTGTACTTATTTTTACTTGGTTACATTTGCTTCTATGAAGTTTCATTGGTCAGAGCTAGGAAATACATGCATGTGGATATGTTCATATGCTCATATCTATCTATACACACATACACATTTGTCTAACATATTTGCATACATATTCATGCATTTACACATATAAACAGATACACTATATTTTAGAAATCATAAGTTCACACCTATGCCTCCAAGTTTTATACATGCACAAATGTTATTTCTTATATTCCCCTATTCCAAATTTTTATTTTCCTCCTTAACTATTAAAAATTCTGGCTCTCAATATATGTATATTTACTAATTTTCTCAGTCCTATGATACACCTAAAATAGACAATCAACTGAATGGGAGAAGATATCTACAAACAAGTTCCAATAAGTGTTAAAATCCAAAATATATAAAGAACTTATAACTCAAAACCAAACAAACAATCCAATTAAAAAATGGGCAAAGGATCTTAACAGATACTTCTCCCAAGAAGACATAAAAATGGCCAGCACATATATGAAAGGTGCTCAACTTCACCGCTATTAAGGAAATACAAATCAAAACTATAATGAAATACCACCTCATGCCTGCCTAATATCAACACGACAAGCAATACAAATTGTTGGGGAGGTTGTGGGGTAAAAGGAAACCTCATTTGCTGCTGGCAAAGAATGTAAACTGGTACAGCCACTATGGAAAACAATAAGAAGTTTCCTTAAATTAAGAATGGAATTACCATGTGAGTCAGCAGTCCCTCCTCTGGGTATCTACATAAAATTTTTGAAAACATTTATTTGCAAAGGTGTATGTACCCTTATGTTCATTGCAGCACTATTCACAGTGACCAAGACATAGACACAACTGAAATGTCCTTTGGCAGATGATTGGATAAAGAAGATGTGGTACATATGTACCATGGAATACTACTCAGCCATAAAAAAGATGAAATACTGATATTTAAGACATGGATGATTCTTGAGAATGTCATGCTAAGAGGAGTAAGTCAGACAGAAAAAGTGAAGAACCATATGAACAAACAATAAAAACAAGCAAAACAAACAAATACTCAGACACACACAACAGTATATTGGTTACCAGAGGGAAGCAGGGCGAGAGGTAATAAGGGGAAAGGGGGTCCCATATACAGTGACAGAAAAATATTTGACTTTGGGTGGTGGACACACAGGGTAATATATAGATGATGTGGCATTGAATTTTATGCCTGAAACCTAGTATATAAATTTAATCATGTCACCAAATAATTTAATTAAAAAATCTTTAAAAAATAAAATAATTTCAGATTTTATTTACTTATACAACTAAAAAAATGTTCAGAAAAGGGTCCAGGACATGTTTGTAGATACCCATTTCCCTCACTGACTCATACCACCCAAGACTGAGAACATACAGCCCTCTAAGTGGTTACAAGTTATCTTTTCCTTTCTTCTCCACTGTGTTTGATATTTTTTTCAAAGGTTGATTCATTTTTTACCATTTTACTCAGTTTTTGGTCCCCCTCCTTTACTATTATTATAGACCTTCTATTTTTCATTGTATTATATTGTCATGCTTTCAAAAAATCAAGTTATGCAAAAAGGCATACTCCGAGAAATTTCTCTCCTTCCCATATCCATTCCACTTTCTTCCCTACTCCCTCTGAAGTAATCAGTTTTATTGTTCCTATCTTTTCTGTATTTTTTAGAAAGTTAAGCAAATTTATGTATGTTTTATCTCTTTTCTTTTTAATAAACAACATCAAAGGGGGATAGGATCAAGGTGGGAAGTGGGAATGGCTGGGGTATGGGGAGTCCTGGGGTGAGAATGGAGACAACTGTACTTGAACAACAATAAAAAAGTGGAAAAAATAGAATAACAATAATAAATGATAAATAATCTTTTAAAAATACAATGAAAATAAAACATGACATAATGTTTATATTTTTCTTTATAATACCTGCTAGAAATCCCTCTATCTGTTCATAGAACTCATTCTATTTTTTAAAGTCTTATAGTATTACATGTGATTTATATGACAATTTAATTAATCTATTTCCTATTAGTTTACAATATTTTATACAATGATAAATTATGCTATAATGACTAACTTTGTAGATATGCATTTTTCTATTTTGAGAGGTGCATCTTCAGGGTATGTTCTTAGGAATGGAGTTGCCAAGTTGAAAGATGGATGCACCTATAGTGTCATTAAATATGGCCAAACCACAGGGGTTGTATCAATTTGCAGTCCAATTTAACAGTATATGACACTGTGTCTTGGGTCATTGCCAATTTGTGAATTACGGTATGTTTAAGGAAGCCTTGGGAATCACCTATTGTTATATTTAAAATATATATAAAAAATGAGAGCTTCAAAGAGATTATATAACTTTCTAAGTTATATAATGGTAAGTAATTGTTGGAACCTGAGGTCAAACTCATAATTTTTTCAACCTCATATATTATCAAAAGAATACTCGAGATTCATCTTTTTCAAAATTTCCCCAGGAAAATAGACATAAAATTTCATTGTGGTAGTTCATGTCACCATATGTGGAAAATAACTGTTTTCTAAGGAAATAATAGGAAGATCATAAAAGATTTTTAATATAAAGGGGATGTGGAAACCCAGAAAGAATAGAAGATTGACCATATGATTAATAATCCATGATTGTTTTGGAGTAAAATAAGATTAATACAATATTTAGAATGATATTTACATAGTTTGAATATTTTTAAATATTTTTGACAACTTTTTGAAGTAACATTTGTTAATAACATTATATAAATTGCAGGTGTCCAACACTGTAATTAGATATCTACATGCTCACCACTAAAAGTCTAGTTTCTACACCTGATGATATACAAAGTCTATCCAGAAGGTAGCCAGCCATGTACTATGAAAAACAGACATTTGTTGAAGAAGATACAAGATACAAGAAACATTGTACATAGGACAATGACACCTCAGTCTCCTTCAAAGTAGGCACCTTGAGACCTCACAGTTCTCTCAGTATCTCTTCCATTGTTCAAAACACTCTGCAGAATATTTTGTCAGAGTCATCATCAGCTGCCCCATCATATTTTCCTCAATCTCATTGACAGTCTGAAATCTCCTCCCTTTCAAAGGTCATTTTAGTTTTGCGAAAAGCCAGAAGTTGCAGGGTGCCATATCTGGGCTGTAGGGAGCTGAGTTACCTGGGTGATTTGATGTTTTGCCAAAAAAATCTGCATGAGATGTGATGCATGAGCAGGCGCATTGTTGTGATGAAGCTGCCAATCACCACTTTCCCATAGCTATGGGCTTCTGAATCATCCCAATAGTTTCTGCAGAGCAATTTGATGCAGATTCAGCTCTACTCAATCATTTTGAATGCGATGGCCACACAGGACTCATGCTCACTCAACAGTGTCTACTGACCCCACTGACTAGTACAGTGAAGTTGTCATTGTTCAGGCATGTGTATTCCAGTCCACTCTCCTTGGCTGCCAGGTTACATCAATGTCATGCAAATGGTTCTGATTATATTAACAATGGCTGAACTTTTTCTGGAAAGATCTTATCTTATGTATTTGATCTCTTGTGTTTTGCATACTCACGATTCTAAACTTACTTTTGCCCATACTATATATATTTTTCCTTAAAGGCTTTTGGCTTCTCTTTGGCATATCTGACTTGTTAGCTGCAATATTCTTACACTTTGTGGATACTAGGTAAAATAAGAATTACTTGAACACAAACACTGACAATTAAACTGTTACTGAAATGATTACTAAGTCACTAACTGGTGGGTAGCATGCAGAGTGGATATGCAAGACAAAGGGGTAATTCATGTCCTGGGTGGGACCAAACAGAATGGCATGAGATTTAATTACATTATGCAGAAAGACAAGTAATTTAAAACTTATGGATGGCTTATTTCCAGAATTGTCTGTTTAATATTTTCAGAGTGTGGCTTATTGCAGGTAACTGAAACTATGGTAATAAAAAATGCAGATAAATGAGGATACCGTGTGGTTCAATTCAGTTCACTGTTACTTTGTTCAGGAATTGTGCATTTATGTTAATCACAGACACTGACCTTAATTTTCTTATAGTATCCTTGTCTGGTTTTGGTGTCAGGGTAATGCTGACCTTATAAATGGAGTTTGGAAGCATTAACTCTTTAACTTTTTTAAAGAGTTTGAGAAAAATTGCTATTCTTTGAATGTTGGTAGTACTCATCAGTGAAGCTGGTCCTGGACTTTTGATTGCTGGGACATTTTTGATTACTGTTTCAGTTTCATTACCAGTAATCAGTCTACTCATATTTTTTATTTCTTCATGATTCAATCTGCTACCTGCTTTGATGTGGCTCTTCCATCATTTGATGTGAAGGAGCTGTTCAGCTAGTTTTCAGGTCATTTTAGGAGGGAATTGTTCGGCACATAGCTGCAGACTTGGTATCTGTGAGAGGAGGCAAGTTCAGGGCCTTCTCATTCGCAACTTTGTACTTTTCTTCGTACGATTTGTATTTTAAACCTCATCTGGAGAAGTTGGTATTTCATGTGAGGTTCCACTCAGTCACAAGAGTTTATTCTTAGTTTCAACTTTGGAGCACTACAGTGTGTTTCTAGCCGACCTTGGTGTTGGCGCTGGGGTGGAAGCGCACTGTGGGCCTGGAGGGAGGAGACCGGCGAGCAGGCATGGCGGCCCACGGAAAGGACTGCTGCACACGCGAGCAAGGAGCCCCTTTCTATTTGATGGCAGCTTGCCCCTTTGATGCTGTGTATTAAATATAGTAGCTATAGTTATTTTTAATACTACTTTCCTTTAACCTTTACTATAATTAAGTGGTTAACTCTCCATTCTCATATAGAGCTATTGTTGTCTAATTCTGACTATTTTTTACCTTAACCAGTTGTTGTGTTCTTCTATGTTTTCATGTTGCTGATTAGCATCTTTTCATCTCAGCGTGAAAACTTTCAGCATTTCTTGCAAGGCAGGTCTAGTGGTGGTGGGCTACCTCCTCTTCTGTTTATCTGAGAAAACCCTTAATTCCCTTCATATCTGAAAGACAACTGCTAAATGAAGTACTCCTGGATGGTGATTTTTATCTTTCAACCCTTTGAATATGTCGTTCCACGTTGGCCTGTAGAGTTCCATCTGAGAAATGCACTGATAACCTAATAAGGGTTCCTTTGTAGGTTACTTTTTCCTGTAGTTCCCTCTAGGAGTCTTTGTTAAAGCCTTCTGACTCACTATAACACATCTTGGGAGCAGGCATGTCTGCACTGAGGTAGCAGGCGAGTTTCACTAGCTTCATCCACTTCTGTGCACATGTCCTTTTCTGAGATCGGAACGTTCTCGGTTATGTTTCTTAAAATAATCTCTCTGCTACCTTCTCACTTTCTTCTCCTTCTGGAACAATTACTAATATACTTCCTGTTCTGTTATAATTTATTAGCTCATAGAAGTTTTCTTCACTTAAAAAATCTGTTTCCTCCCTTTCTGAGTTATTGCTATGTTTCTATTCTCCATGTCCTTTATTCTTCCATCTGCTCTACCTTGTTAGCAGTGCTTGCTAACACATTCTTCTTCATCTCATTTTTTGAGTTCTTCAGTTCTAGACTTTGTTTGGTTTTTATAATTTCATCTTCTTGATAAAGAACTGTTCATTACTTTTGTTCCCGAGCTTATTAAATTGCCTTGAGTTTCCTTGTAGTACACTGAATTTTTTCATATCAGGTATTTTGACTTCTGTATTAGGTAGATTGCAATATTCTGTGCCTTTGAGTTTAGTTGCTAGATAACTATCATTTTCTTTTTGTGATACCATTTTTCCTTGACTTGTGTGTGTGTGTTTGTGTATTTCATAGGCATGCACTTTTGCTTTTGCATTTGAAGTAACAAATGACTCTTTAAGGTATTATGTCTTTGGTTCTTAACAATTCGATAGGCTGGTCATTAGAAAGCTTTCATCTTCCAGAAGGTGGTACTGTAGCTCAACTTTGTGGTTTCTCCCTTGCCCACTGTCCTGCAGCCATTCAAGGCCTGGTAGGTTCACACAGGATTCGGGCAGATGGAAGACAATTCATGGAGCTCTGAGGATGTCTGAGGTGCCTTATTCCAGGGTGGGGCGATCCGCGTGCAGTGCAAGCTGAGAGTCACCCCGAGGGAAGTCCCTTATATGCTAAGTGTACACAAAGCCATCAAGGTGCCAATACTGACCTTCTAGTTATGTAACAGAGCTTCATTCTACTCATGTGGGCCCTCACTCAAGGCCTCAGGAACACGGCCAAGCCACAGTTGCTGGGACATCTGGGTGAGGGAGCCTGACTAACTCCATTTTCTCTGTACCCTCTAACTATGGCCAATTTTTGAGCTTTTCCCATGTGTCTACCAGAGTTGGGTATCATGGATGCACTCAGGAAAATGCACATGTAGCTCACAGTAGGGTAAGGGAAGTGCAGGCTCAGTACCTGGGGCTTTGGGGGTGCCCCTGGGCCAGTGGGAGAATCCTCAAGTGGGGTAATCCCAGAGGTTTGTAAGTAAACTTTCTGCTGAATTCCTGGACAGACAGTAGGAAGTGCATCCCTTTAATGCCCTTTGATATTCTTATTTGCTTTCTTCCCTTTCTCCTCCCTCCTACCTACTGGCAGAGGTCCCTCCTCAGAAATATGGCTGCTGCTAGAGAGAAATGTGTTTTTTCTTCCAGCCAAACCTGGGCAACTAGGATAGCCAGACTGTCATTATCACTTTCAATTCTCACTTCCTCCCTGGGAGAGGCCAGCAGTCTCTAGCTCTTCTTCCAGGGGCATTGCGGTGGCCTTTACCAAAAGCCCATGGTTTTGCAGTGTTGCCTGGGGTGGGGGATCACTCTGGCCCCTTTCTCCCTCTTCTCTGTGTCCAGACTCATCTCTATTCCACTTTGAAGGTATGCTGGAATCTCTTCTCAGGCAGGCTGGACTGCCATACATTTTATCTCACTCACGAGTATCCACCCAATTTGCACACTCTGGGATCTTTTTAATCCCCTATTGTAGTGAGTGGGTGTTAGGTAGTTTGCTCATTTGCTTGGATCTGCAGTTGTTACTGAGGTTTTGTTTGTTTTCAGATGCACAAGTGGCCTAGAATCCACCTAGATCCTTTGGTGTAATATAAACAAGCACTCCTGTTTGGTTATGAAAGTCTAATTATTTGCTGAAGGGGAGAAAAAGAGGAAGAATTCATGCCACCACAATACTGTGCTTCTGTTTGAAATACTAACTTTTAAATTTAATACTGATACTTTTCCAGCAGAATTATGTTTGGTGATAGTCATATGATCAGTGATTTTATACAGTCTTCATGGTAGACAGTAAATTGCAACAAAGTTTTTGAAATGTATACTTTTATTGTCAACTTTCTTGAGAAACAGAAATATTGTAGCTATTTTTATCATGCAATGATATTTTTGAGTTCATTCCTGCCATAAGAGTTTCCTGCAAAATAATAGTGTTAAAATTCTTAAGCATAGTTAAATGTTTAAAACAATGCGATATATAGCAGAACCTTTGTAGCGAGAATGTTCAGACTATTTTAGACAGTCTAGGGTAGAGTCCCTCTGCCTCTAATTCCTGCTCATATTTCACTTAAACCTAGGTGATGAAGTACAGCAATTTTCACTGAGACAGCCTTCGGGTGGCTTTGAAGTATTGCACAGGATGCAGCACAATTGATTAGCACATAGGTGACTAGTAGGTGCAGCGTCATTGAGTACTTTTTCTCCTGATGCCAAGACTAGATGTAGTCAGCTGTTCTAGCTGCTTCTCCTCGGTGATACTTTGTTTTATCCACTTGTTCCCTCCATTTGTCTTTGAATGGAAGTATTTATTAGGTTGTATCTGGCTGGGCTTGTCAGTGGTTATCTTTCATGTTTTTAGCATGTGTTAAGAGAGTTCCTTAACTAAATATTTCTCTCACAAACTCTGGAGCAAAACCTCAGCAGAGGCTGAAAGTAAAGAGTGAAGGGCTATCAAAGAAATGCCAATTGATTTCAGTGCCACGGTTGATACCAACAGTTCATTTAAAGAAAAACCCTAGGACAATTATTAAATGGCAAAGGATGCTAGACAATAGACATTAATTAGTAGTGTCCTTGGAAAATTACTACCTAGCTAATATACATGCATATCAAACTGTAAACATTTATGTAAATATTCTCCCCTTAGGACTTACAGAGACAATAAAAAATATATAAAAAGTAAACCCACAAGTGTAATTTATTTACATTACAATGTTACTTCATCTCTTCATTTGTTTATTCAAAATGTACAGCTCACTATAATGTAATTTTATGAGTATTAATTAGATATCATTCATGTAGTAATTTTAAAATATATCCGCAAATTATTTGTTACTCCTCTTTTTAAAAGGTAGGACTTAATTATTTTCTGCTTGAGGTTTGGTTGTGCTTAATAACTCATTTCTAACAAAGAAAATCAGGCAGAAGAGATGGTATGTGACTTTTGGAACCTGGTGTAAAAGGCAGTGTGGCATCTTCTTGCCTTCTTTCCCTTGTGGATCATTCACGTGGAGGGACGCTGCTTGCCCGTGTAAGATCACTCAAGCAGTGTGACAAGTAACTGAACGGGAACTGCAGCCTCTTGTCCGTAGCCAGGTGAGTGAGCCAACTTGGAAGCAGATCCTTCAGCCCCAGCAAAGCCTCTGGGTGATGACTGCAGCTCTGGATGCAGTGTGACTATGACCTCGTGGAGGACTCAGTCCAACCATCTCGCGAAGGTGCTCCCTAACCCTGAACAATAAGTGTTCATTAATTCTAAGTGGTTACATTTTAGGGTAATTTGTTACACAGCAAATAACTAACAGAGATCTTAAAGGATCTTAAAAGCTGGTAAGAACAATAGTCTATAAACATAAATGACTAAGATGTTAGGACAAGATATAAACAAAGGACTAGAACTTTAGAGAGAGAGGAGCATTCTCAGTGGATATTGGGAAAGGCTTTATGGATGAATTACATGTATAAAAGCTGAATGTTGATAGGTAGAGATGCTGAGAATTATTTTTGGTGATTCAAAGGCTGAAGCAAAGTCAGAGGCAGAAAACTGTGGTAGTGAATGTAGGCAACTGTTACAGCTTTACTTTGACTGCAGTTTAGAATATATGCAGTTTGTGATCACATTATTGATGTAGATTGGGATCACTTTGACTGAAGACATTTGAATATTGTGAATTTTATGCATAAGTAGTAATCATTGTTTTTTAAGAAGTGAATTCTTGGTATTAATGTTTTCTGGTTCTAGATCTTGACTTTACAAGGGTTTTCTGGATACGCCTTCTTTAGATGAGCAGTGTAGCAGCCTGTGGCGGCATTATGGGGGATTCATCTCCTGAAGTCCCCTTAGATTTGAATTTAAGCCTTAGGCTATCTGAATAGCATGTATCAAAAGTCATACTTCACAGAAAATAATTAGTGTTACCTGGCCACTAATATAGACATTGTAAGACAAAAAAAAAAAAAAAAAGTCCAAATACAAAGAAAGCACACACGACCAGAGATGGAAGCAAATAGATCCTCTGTGAACGTCTGATGTTCTGTTATGTACTAAACAGTGTACTGGGTACTTGTGCCATGTGACAGAAATATAATTTTAATATTCTTGCAAATCAGGTATGTAATAAAAATTAACAATGAATGAATATACAGGTATTCTGAGAAATATGGGCATAAAGATAGTATAGTAATGTCTAAATAAAATATAAAATAATCATTATTTAGTACAGACATAAAAATCTTTTTTTTCTTTTTTTCAATTTTATTTTAATGATTATTCAAGAACAGTTTTCTCCCCTTTACTCCCAATCAAGCCCACCCTCCCTCCCAGCTTCCCTCCCATTACCACCCTCCCCCTAGTTTTTATCCATGTGTCTTTTAACTTTGTTCCTGTAAACAGACATAAAAATCTTGAAGAACAAAGATATTTTTGAGAATGTCTTCAGAAGATTATGAATGGAACTGTCAACTGCTTTTATTTTTTCTGGTGATAATATCTTTTTTGAGAATGTACATTGAGACCCAGTGTTTACAACTAGTAAATGCAAGAGCTGGACAGTAAAGAAGTATGATAGGAAAAAATTGATTTCTTTGGAATATGGTGTGGGAGGAGTATTCTGCAAATGTGCTGGACCACCAGTCCTCAAGCAAATTATGACTGAAACATCACTGGAGGCAAAAATGACAAAACTGAAGTTGTCCTACTTTGTGGACATCATGAGAAGGCAGGATTCTTTGGAAAAGACAATGTGCTGAGAAAAATAGAAGGAAAAGAGAATGCAGGGAAAGAGAAAAACAACCTATGAGATGGGTTGGCTCCATTTAAAAAGCCATAGGCACGAGAAGCTGAGCAGGGCTGTTGAGGACAGATTGTGGTGGACGTCACTCATTCACAGGGTCTCCAGGAGTCAGAGTGAGCCAATGGCACATAACATGTAAGACAAATAACCACGAATGCTATCTGTATTACAGGTGTTACTGAATTTTGATCAGCCAGTGTGAAATCTGTAATTAGAAGAAAAAAATTACCAAGTTACATGGAATAAGCATTTTTTATGTTCTCTGGCTTAAATTTTTCTTCTCACCTCTAAAATAAAATTTTTGTAGGCAGTGTGTTCAATGTACTTAGGTAGGACAGAGATTTTCAGGGACAAAGTTGAGGCAACAGGACTCTAACTTTATCCCCTCAAATTGTATGTAAAATAATAATCTAGGAAAGGAAACAGGAGGTGATAGGTTTATTTCTAGAATATGAAGCAGTTTTTGATATTTCAACATTCCTGCCGATAACTCTTGGAGGACTATGATAAAATGGAAAAATCATGTGATGAAGGCATCAGGGATCTAGAGAATCATTCAAAAGCAGAGGATTAAGATTTCCAAGAAGTCAGAGCCTCAGAGCAGTGACCTGATAATATACAGAAGCCTTTACTTGGGAGCATTTTATAACATGGATTATGACTAACTAAAATAAAATATAGGTTTATCCCGGGGAGAGGCCCACTACTGGGAGAATAATTTAGCCAAGCGTTTGACAACCCTCAGCACTGGAGTAACAAGAAAGAGACTGGATTTTTCTCGTGCACATGGCATATTTTCCTCAAGCCGTTTGCTGAAATCAGAAGCTGCATGTGTGAGGGAGTCTAGAAAGGTGAGCAAAAAACATATAAAGAAACCAAGCAGAATTTTATTCCATCTCCCAGAGGAGAGAAAATAAATGTCGTAGGAATAGGCCACATTAAAGAGACAAAGTTCTCAGTTAAAAATCCTGTAGGCCTCGATTTAGGAACATGGGCAGACCAAAGGTTGATTAATCTTAAAAACATTTCAGTGTGAGCTGTGCTTCAACTCAGTTTCTTATTGAATTAAGATTATTTAATCCACATTCTATAGGCATAAGAAAAATAAGGGTAAATCTTCTATTGTAGATGATAACAATCTCATACCCTTAAGAAATTTTATACAATAGAATCTAGAAATCAATAAAAAAATTACAAGTCATGCCAATAAAAAAAAAGCCATATGACTGAACAGTGAAGAGCAAAATGAAAAAAAGAAAATAAGCCCATGGGAGCATGGGGGTTGATACACAGGTCATCTGGGTACTGAGTTTAGCTGACAAGAGCATTAAGTAGTTATAATTAATAAATTGAACATACAGGAAACTATGCACAAAATAGAAAAATGTGCAAAACTTAAACAGAAGTGAAATTTGTGAAAATACAAATTCTACAACTAAAAGGATAAAAATCAAATGCAGTCAAAGGGATTTAGAAGTAGATTAGATGCAGAAGACAACATTGATAAACAGTAAGTCAAAACAGGAGAAAACATCTAAACTGACTCATGGAAAAAGAAATGGAAAACAAAGATACATGCATTCCAGTGTACCTGTAACTGGAGATGCATCACTGAGCCTGAGCCTCTATGAGGACTTCAGCATAGGATCCCGTGTAAAAGGAGTGACACCCAGCCATTTACTACATGTAAGGGATGATTACACGGATTCAAGAATGATTTGAATTGAAAAATATAAAAATTACTGAAGAGAGACTACATTCACATGACTTTTATTATAGTACATTGTTATAACTGTTCTATTTTATTATTATTAATCTCTTACTGTCACTAATTTATACACTAAACTTTATCATAGGTATGTATGTATAGGAGAAGACAGCACGTGCAGAGTTTGACACGACTTGTAATTTCAGGCATGCCCAGGGGTTGCTGGAACATACTCCCTGTGGATAAGGGGGGACTACTGAGTTGAGCATATACTTAATAAGATTCAGCAGTTTCTCATGCAAAAACAAAACAAACTAAGAAGAGAGTTTCCTCAGTCTGTTGTAGAACATATACAAAAACCCCAGAACAAATATCACACTTACCGTAATTATAAGTTTCTCCTTAGATAAGAAAAAGATACCTGCCATTACCACTTCTGTTCAACATTGTGTGAAGTTTCTAGCAGGTGCAGTGGTTACCAAGAACTTCACACTCTCTTGCCAGTCTACACTGAAACTCCTGCGTTCATCAGCTATTCTAGGTGAATTTTTTAAAATCAATATTCAGTTTTGCCTGCCAAAGGTAACCTGTTTTCCTCCAAATTTTGGGTTGGTTAGTTATCCTGATACCTCAGTTCTTTGATGGGTTCAAGAAAAATTGTGAGTTTGCATTTTGTCTAGTGTTTTCTTCCTCTAAGTTTGAAAGTGATGGTCTTTGTAGCTCTTTAGGTCCCCATACAGAAATTAGACTTAAAAAGCCTGTTTTGGGGGAGCATGCTATTCAATATGTCAGTAATATGTATAGAAAGATGCTCTCCTGTATCAGTGCCTTTCAAATATTAACCTGTATACATTTACTGGGGGTCTTCTTAAAATACATATTCCAATTCAGTAGACCTGGGTTGGGACCTGAGCTTCTGTGTGTCTAATACCTCCCAGACACGTAGATGCTGCTACTTACTGGGCCACACTGTGATTAGTGAGGCTCTACATTCTAAGTCAAGAAGGAAATGCAAACGAAATGTAAATGAAAAGCAAACAGTGACTCCAGTACAAACCTTTAGAATAGTCAAAATATAAGGACTGGCAGTACTGTGCTTTGACAAGAATGTGGAGTAGCAGGAGCTCCCATACACTATTGATAGGAGAAAATTGCTTTGGGACATATATTGCCAACATTCCCGAAAGTTAAATACATGCAAATCCAATAATCCAGCAATTCCAGCCTTAGGTATTACTCAGAAAAAAAGGGGGGAGTACATATGCTTACTAAAAGATGTTATAAGAACATTAACATCACTATCAAATTAGCCCTAAACTAGAATAACACAAGTATCTGTCAAGTAGAAAGCAACTTAATTGTGGAATACTTACAAAATGGACTTTTCTATAGCAATGAGATTGTACTACCACTACCCAGAATGATAAAGCCAAATATAAGATCATTTATACAAAATTCCATGTATGTAAAGTTCAAAAATGAGACAACCAGTTGATCTATAGTGTTAGAAGTCAGGACAATGGTCATCCTGAAAAGGGTAGGTTGTGACCCGTTTCCAGGGACACAAGTTGGACTTCTGGATTACTTGCATTTTTATGTTACTGATCTGGGAGTTGGCTGTATTCTCTGCTTGGTTTGTTTTTGCTTTGTGGCAATTATTTCTCCCCAGCCTTGTCATTTGTACTCTTCCCTGTGTTTATATACGAGTACTTAAAATTTTACTTTAAAATTATCAATTAATGACAGCTATGGTAAGTATTGTGTATTACTCTAAAGAAAAGGGAATGAGAGAAAAGGGGGAAGGGTTTTCAGGAACATGTATAAAGGGCACATGGACAAAACCAAAGGGGAGCAGGATCAAGGGTGGGGAGGGGGGATGGCTGGGGTGGGCGGGAGTGTTGGGGGGGTGGAGACAACTGTACTTGAACAACAATGAAAAAAGGAAATAACAGCATTTTTATAAAAAAAAAGTAATGAAACCCTAAACATGTAATATCCATGTTCTGATATGACTTTGAGGGCAGGTAAAGCAGAAATAAAACAGGTATTTTTCAGTTTTCTCTCTCCTTCTGGAAATGCAGTTTTTCAAGATAGGTATCTCCTTTGACTTCTATGTTCTCTCCTGAATTCATGAACTTTTATCTTTGTGAAAGATTTTAATACTGTTATGTTTAATTTCTACAACGTTACACATACACGTCATCTTATTTTTACATTTAAGCTTTACAACCAATCTGTAGGAGGAAAGGGGCATTGGTATCAATTTTACTAGTTTGAAATTGTCCTTCCCTTGTAGATTAAAGTTTTTTTCCTTTTCCTTCAGGAGACAGAGACAGAGGAGGAGAGGGGAGGCAGCGTTTCATGCCTTTCCTTCAGCAATTGCTATCTTTTTCCTGAAGACCTGCACTCAGAGGAAACTTTCCACTGTTTTCCCTTGGAGTATGAATGCTGGGGCTGTATTCCATTTGCTCTCTAAATGTTGGATCTCAGAGCCTCTGAGAAAAGCTCAGAAAAGACTGGGAAACTATCAAAGTAATCATTTTATAGCAATATTTATGAACATTAAATACACCTAAAAAGCTTGTACAATGTCAAGACAGTATGGCCCTATATTACCACTGACAGTTCACATCTGTTCCAGAAAGATATTCTCTTTCTCTCTCTCTGAACATAAGACAGAGAGCTTCCTTTCAAAGACCTGAAGCAACGTAATCTCTGAACCATAGTACCTTGCACAGCAGTTTCTTTTATCTGTTACTCTCTTTGCCCAGTTAAGTCTCATCTAGTCTTCAGTCTGCTGTTTAGATACTATTTCAGTCTGTCTTCTTTGTCTTCCTAGCCATCCTCACACAGTAGTTCTGGGTCCAGTAGAGTGTCTGATGCATACTAAGTTTCTAATTAACTTTTTTTTTAAATTAATGAAAAGTAATGATTCATGTTTATAGAGTTCCCAAATTTTCAGAATGTTCTTTGGCTGCAAGTTGAATAGAAACAATAATAAAACATCATTAAAAAATTCAAACTTGACAAGGAACTCAAAGAAATGTTAAATTGTTATCTACTAAAGGATTTTCTTTTTAATGTGAAAGAAGTTAAAAGTCTCTTCAGTGAGGAAAGACAAACCTCCAACTTGATACATGCGGTATAGATGTTGGAAAACAGCATAGCTATCCTTAAGTAAGTTGACAATATAAAAGTCAAGAACTCAAGGGGGGAAAAGGGATTCATTCAGCTTCTATTTGTCTGAAAACTTTGGAGTCAGAAAAGAGGGATGAAGTAAATTGTGTGGGTTTAGCTTTGCAGATGTTAAATAGTACCTAGTAATTTTGTAAGGGATTCTTTTCTGTCAGAAAAGAAAATTATTAAAATAAAAGTGGGGAGCTACCCGGTGAGGAGACAATTACTAGCTTCAGCAGACAAGTAATGTAATTAACATGCTTACATGTTTTATTTATTTGAGAATATAATTTTATTAATCAAATATAAGCCATAATGGTGGCTACCTGGTGATTTGTAAATGTATACACCTTGCTGAATAGTAATTTGAAGTCCATTAACTTCTAAAACTGTCAGGCAGAAGTTTCGTGATGAGTTTGCAGAAATACATTCAAAATGGAAGCATCAGCTCGTTAATGGAAGCATTAGAGAAGAGTTGGCTGCAACCCTGTTGAAGGTCACAGAGACAGGGTGGGAAGCCCAGCAGTGTCATCCCCAAGCCACTCTAGTTCACTATTACGAGGAAGTAATCAGTGTCAATTAATTTTGCACAGCCAGGAGAAAAGTCACATGCTGTTATCAAAAGAAATGATCTTAAATCCCAGACTGCATCTTGCTGCCTAAGTTCTAAGTGGGAAGTGTCACTGCCTTCAGGATAAGGACAACGTGCATGGATTCTTTTGATTACCAGCTAGACTTTATTTTAAAAGATGCTGAAGTTACTTTCAGAATATGAATACATGAATATTAAATTACTCAAGTTTTTAAAAATTATTTTTAGAAGTCATAAAGCAAAGGCACAATATTTTCTTTTCTATTTAATATTATTTCTACTGCTGAGATATCCTCAAAGTGGCACCTTCTAGTTTGCATTACTAAGGAGGGATCTGTAAGACCTTCAAGACCTTAGAACAGCCAAGTCATAGGTAATAATAATAGCTATTATTTATTGAGTGCTTAGTTTGTGTCATGCATTCTTTGAAGCCTTTTATATATATACACACACATATATATTTACTATATATAATGTGGGATATATATAAAAACAGTATTTAATCCCCTAAACCACCCTATGTGTGTTATTTTCCAGATATTTGTAAGCCTAGGAGGGGTCTTACGACAAATGCTTGCCAATGGAATGTGAGATGAGGGGTATGTGCTACTTCTGGCCAAAGGCTTGAAGAGGCTGTTGTACATTCTCTTCAATTGCTTCCCCTTTTACCAGCTGGTAATATCAAGGACAAGTTCCTGGGGTGTGGCAGAGCTACATGCTCAAAAGAACAAGCTTTATCAATCATCACAATGAGAACTATGATCTACAATCTCAATCCCTGCTCTGGACCACTATTGTGTTAGAGCTCTTACACATAGGTCGATTTGGTATGGTATTTTAGACTAGTCTAGTTAATACTAGAGCACAATATTATTATCCTCATTTTATAGGTAAGAAAACTGAAGCACAATTTAACTAAATTTCCCAATTGCTAATTAGACAAATGAGCTTTTGAATGCATGTAACTGATAAGATTTTTTAAAATTTTACTCTTTATTTTATATTTTTTATTACCTTTTAGTCCCCTTATACTCCTGTCCCCCCAGCAATTGCCACACTGTTGTCCTTATTAATGAGCCCTTTGTCCTTTTGGCTCAATCCCTCTATTCCCAACCTCCCACCCCCAACTAGCTGTCATCCTGCTCTCCATCTATGAGTCTGTCCCCATTTTCCTTGTTTGTTCAATTTGTTCATTAGATTCCACATTGAATGAAATCATATGGTATTTGTCTTTCTTTGACTGGCTTATTTCACTTAGCATAATATTTTCCAGGTCCATCCATACTGTCACAAAGGGTAAAATTTTCTTTTTTTACAGCTGAGTAGTATTCCATTGTATAAATGTCCCATAGTTGTTTTATCCACTCATCTCTTGATGGACACTTGGGCTGCTTCCATATCTTAGTGATTGTAAATAACACTGCAGTGAACTTAGGGGTGCTTATGTTCTTTTCTAATTTGTGGTTTGGTTCCTTTGGATATATAGGGTTGACATGAATATGCCCCTTTTTACTATAAAATCTTTATTACAAAATCATAAGCACATAATTCTATAACATAACAATATCACATTCAAGCATACCATAAGACATTTTAGGTGAAATGTTCAAATTAAAACTATAAATTATTATACCTATATTACTACCTTACCAACCATATTCAGGCAGGTAATACTTCTTCCAGACCTTGTATTCCCAGAAGTGGGATGGCTGGATCCAAAGACAGTTCCACTTACAGTTTTTTGACATATCTGCATACTGCTTTCCACAGTGGATGCACCCATCTGCATTTCCACCAACAATGCAAAAGGGTTCCCCTTTCTCCACATCCTCACCAGCAATGTTGATTTATTTATGATAGCCATTCTGATAGGTGTGAAATGGTATCTAATCATGGTTTTAATTTACATTTCTCTGATGATTAGTGATGTTGAGCGTCTTTTCATATGTCGGTTGGTCATCTGAATATCCTCTTTGAAGAAGTGTCTATACAGGTCCTTTGCCCATTTTTTAATTGGGTTGTTTGTTGTTTTGGTGTTGAGTTTTGTAAGTTCTTTGTAAATTTTGGACATTAACCCCTTTTATTAGGTATATTGGCAAATATGTTCTCCCATTCTGTGGGTGGTATATTTTTTTGTTGTTGATGATATCCTTTGCTATGTAAAACTTTTTTTAATTTGATGTACTTCCATTTGTTTAGTTTTTTCTTTTGTTTCCCTTGCCCAGTGAACTACATCCAATAAAAATTGCTATGAGCAATGTGTGAGATTTTGCTTCGTATGTTTTCTTCTATAATTTTTATGGTTTTAGGACTAACATTTAAGTCTTTGATCCATTTTGAATTTATTCTTCTCTGTGGTGTAACAGGGTGGTCTAGTTTCATTTTTCTGCATGTATCTTTGTCATTTTCCCAACACCATTTATTGAATAAACTACCTTGTATGTTCTTGCTTCTTCTGTCAAATATTAATTGTCTATAATGATGTAGATTCACTTCTGGGCCCTCTGTTGCATTGATATGTTTGTTTTTATGTTAGTACCATGCTGTTTTGATTACTATGGCCTTACAGTACAGTTTCATATTAGTTAATGTGATTCCTCCAACTTGGTTTTTCTATCTCAGAATTGCTGTTGCTATGTGGGGCTTTTTGTGGCTCCATATATATATTTAGAATATTTGTTCTAGTTCTGTGAAATATGTCTCTGGAATCTTGATAGGAGTTGTGTTGAATCTACAGACTGCTTTAGTATGGATGTATAGTGTCCATACTAAATTTAGTATGGACATATAATGATGTTAATTCTTCCAATCCATGAACACGGTATGTGCTTTCACTTATTTGTACCTTCTTCTATTTCTTTTTCACTATATTATAAATTTCCAAGTTTAGGTCTTTTATATCATTGACTAGGTCTATTCCTAGTTATTTTATTCTTCTTGAAGCAATTGTGACTGGGATTATTTTCTTGATTTCCCTGTTAGTTCATTATTGGCATATAAAATGCAACTAATTTCTGAATATTAATTTTGTATCCTGCTACTTTTCTGAATTAATTTATCAGTTCTAGTAGTTTCTTAGTGGATTCTTTGGGGTTCTCTATGTAGAGTATCATGTCATTTTCAAATAATGGCTGTTTTACTACTTCCTTTCCAATTTGGATGCTTTTTATTTCTTCTTCTTGTCTGATTGTTGTGATTAAGACTTCTAGTACTATGTTGAATATGAGAGGTGAAAGTGGGCATTTCTGTCTTGTTCCAGATCTTAAGGGGAACACTTGAGGGTTTTTTTTTTTGCTTGTTGAGTATGATACTGGCAGTGGGTTTGTCAGATATGGCCTTTGTTATGTTTAGGTATGTTCCCTTTATTCCCACTTTGCTAAGAGTTTTTATCGTAAATGGGTGCTGGATTTTATCAAATGCTTTTTCTGCATGTATTGATATGATCATGTGGTTTTTATCCTTCATTTTGTTTATGTGGTGAATCACACTTATTGATATGTACCAATCTTGCATTCCCAGAATAAATCCCACTTGATCATGGTGTATGATCTTTTTCTGCATTTTTGTACTCTGTTTGCTAATATTTTGTTGAGCATTTTAACACCTGTGTTCATCAGAGATATTGGCCTATAATTTTCTTTGTTTGTAATGTCTTTATCTGTGTTTGTAATTAGTATAATGCTGGCCTCACAAAATGAGTTTGGGAGCCTTCCATCCTCTTTAATTTTATGAAATAGTTTGAGAAGCAGAGATGTTAGTTCTTCCCAGAATGTTTGGTAAAATACACCTGTGAAACCATCCAGTCCAAGGCTTTTGTTTGTTGTGTTTTTTTGATTACTACTTCAGTTTCATTATGTGTAATCAGTTTATTCAGATTCTCTGATTCTGATTCAGTTTTGTAAGACTGTATGATTCTAGGAGTTTACCCATTTTGTTCAGTTTGTTAGCATATAGTTATTTTTTATATTTTCTTACAATCCTTTGTATTTGTTTAGTGTCAGTTGTTATTTCGCCTCTTTCATTTCTGATTTTATTTGATTATTTCTCTTTTTTCCTTGATGAGTCTGGTTAGAGGTTTATCAATCTTATCTTTTCAGAAAACCAGCTCTTGGATTCATTGAACTTTGGTATCATTTTTTTAGGCTCTTTTTCATTTATTTCTGCTCTGATCTTTATTATTTCCTTCCTTCTACTCATATCAGGCTTTGTTTATTGTTCGTTTTCAAGTTTCTTTAAATTGGAAGTTAGATTGTTTATTTGAGCTTTTTCTTTCCTTCTTTCCTTCTTTCTTTCTT